>OOFC01022697.1:0-81899 GCA_900323345.1 Pseudochromis fuscus
GCCTGGACTATGGTGGTCTCCATGTTGATGTTCATGAACTTCACTGTGGTGTTCTCCATGGTGATGGTGATGTCCTGGACTATGGTGGCCTCCATGGTGATGTTCATGAACTTCACTGTGGTGGTCTCCATGGTGATGTTGATGAGCTTCACTGTGGTGGTCTCCATGGTGATGTTCATGTGATTCACTGTGGTGTTCTCCCTGGTGATGGTGATGGCCTGGACTATGGTGGTCTCCATGGTGATGTTTATGAGCTTCGCTGTGGTAGTCTCCATGGTGATGGTGATGTCCTGGACTATGGTGTTCTCCATGGTGGTGGTGATGGCCTTCACTGTGGTGGTCTCCATGGTGATGTTCATGAGATTCACTGTGGTGGTCTCCATGGTGTTGGTGATGGCCTGGACTATGGTGGTCTCCGTGGTGAGGATGATGGCTTTGAATGTTGTGGTCTCGATGTTGATGTTCGTGAGATTCGTTGTGGTGGTCTCCGTGGTGATGGTGATGGCCTGGACTGTGGTGGTCTCTAGGGTGATGTTCATGAGTTTCACTGTGGTGATCTCCATGGTGTTGGCCTAGACTTTGATGGTCTCCTTGGTGATGTTCATGAGGTTCAGTGTGGTGGTCTCTTTGATGGTGTTCATGATCTTCACCATGGTGGTCTCCATGGTGATGCTGATGGTGATGGCGTGGACTGTGCTGGTCTCCATGGTGGTGTTCATGAGCTTCTTTGGGGTGATCTCCATGATGATATTCATGAGCTTCTTTGTGGTGGTCTTCATGGTGATGGTGACGCCCTGGACTGTGGTGGTTTCTATCGAGATGATGATGAAGTTCACCTGCATGGCCATCATGGTGATAGTGATGAGCTTCTCCATGATGATGGGGTGTAGTAGGGTGTGTGTTTGGGTGGTTGCTGTGGTGGTGACCTGAACTGTGGTCTCTATGGTCATGTAATGTGGTGTGGTGACCTTCATGGTGATGAGGATGGTCATGGTGATCTCCATGATGATGGTGATGAGCATGACCATGGTGATCTCCATGGTGGTGGTGATGTGCATGGCCATGGTTGTCTCCATGGTGATGAGGTTGAGTTGCACAGTGGTGCTTGCCAGGGTGATGAGTTGGACTGCAGCGTTCTCCATGACGATGGTGATGTGATGTATTTTGGTGGCCTCTGTTGTAATAAGTAGGGCTATGGCGACCTCTGGGACTGTGGTGGTGTCTGTGGGGATGATGACGACTTGTAGTGTGGTGATCCCTGTGGTGATGGTGATTGCCTGGACTGTGGTGGTCTCCATGGTGATGATGATGGTGACGAGAGGTGTGACGATGGTGGTGCTTAGAAGAAGGTGAATGGGATGAGCAACGTTCAGGAGATTGGGAGCATGAGTGATGTCTTTTCAAACAGCTAATATCAGTGCAGCTTCTAGGTTTGCGATACATGTGATGGGGTGAGTCTGCAGGTGGGTGATTGCGATAATGGAAAGATCTAGAGTGGGAAAGTCGACTAGGGTGGGAATGCTTGCTTGTATGGGAGTGCTTACTGGAGCTCATTGATTCTACACTGGTAGGCCGACTTCTCTGCTGTCCGTGTTTCTCAGAGCTGTTGTCTGCTTTCCTGGATCTAACAGAGGCCTGGCTGGGACTGCAGGGTCTTTGAACATCCGTAACCCCAAGAGAGGTGAGTCTCATCGGGCTGAGCACCTGCCGAGTGATCTCGTTAAGAAAGGCAGAGAACTTCATTTTTTCCTTCATTAAATTCTTCCTAGCTTCACTTTTCCTCTGTTCCTGTTCATTTTCATCCTCATTTCCATGCCCTTCTCTGTTTGCGGGTGTAGTGAGAGCTTCCAGTGATTTGGCTTTACGAACACTTCCATCCTTTACTGAGCTTTTTTTAAACTTTTGTTTGTTTTTTGAGGTTCCCTGTGTGGGACCACTGTCTTTCTCTCTTTTATGTTTGGTAGGCAGAGTGTTAGCATAGCCTTTTTTGTTCATCAAAGGAGCTGTGTCCTCTCCCTCATCGAAGTACCTGTTTTTCCCAGAAATGTCCGTACAGGACTGTGAATGCTGGGGCTTCCTGAGAGAATATCCATCCATGCTGCTGTTGTCAGAGGACAGGCTGGAAGAGGAGGAGGACGTTGCAGAAGAAGAAGAAAATGAAGAGGAGGGGGAGGAGGACGAAGAATAAGAGGAAGATAACGAAGAAGAGGACATGGATGAAGAGGAAGAAGAAGAGGATGAAGAGATACCAGTTGAGGAAATCAAGGAAGTTTCTGAAAGGGAAATATGTCGATGCAGTTGCTTGCGGTGGTAATGGTGAGAATGAGACTCGTGAGTCTTGTCATTGTCACACTGACGTCGATGTTTGGGGTGATGATCACTTAAAATGCTGCCATCTGCTGTTGAATGGGTGCTATTAAAAAAACACACAGGCGTTGAAGTGACAGATTAACTCTCATCCATTCTCTGATAATGTAGAAACCACATAAGTATAGAATGTAATACTTTTTTTTTTTCAAAAATAATTCAATCAATGAAGTAAACAACGTACTTGTAAATAGAGTAAAAAAACTACATTACACTTACTCATGGCTATCATTGTCATCTGAGTGGTGATGGGGAGGATGGTGACCTTGATTTTCCACATGTTTCAGCCGTTGAGATTTTGAGCTGGTCGTCTTCCCACGCTTGTGGTCTTTTTCTTGATGGTCACACATTTCAGACTTGTGACCTTTGACACCTCTGGTGTCCTGATGAGGATGTAAAGGTCTGAAAAATTTCTCCATGAACTGGCGCTGCAGTTGAGGGAAACTGGCACAATGTCAATCCCTGGGGAAATATTTGCCTTCCTTAAAACTCACAGATATACAAATTCTGCAAACATACTTTACATAATTTACTCTATTTGCAAAATTTTACAAAGATAGGAAAACGGGTATACCTACATCTTATATTAAACAATATATATGTTTTGCAACAAATTAGAAGAACCATGGTGATGATGATGATAAAAAGGTGATTTCTGAACCATGATCAGCAAATATACTTCATAAAAACAGTCCACTTACAATAACAAATGGATTCAAAATTAAAACCTAATTGTGAAATATTAGTAAAAATACTAACCTAAAGATAGTTGAAATCATTTTAGATAGAGTAACATAGCCTAATGCAGCTTTGTAAAGTTACAAGTAAAGATATGAAACAATTAAAAACTATAAAAAATATTAAGATTCAATTCATTCATTCTCTTGTTTGTAACTAACTTATCATAGAGTAAAGATTTGTACTTACGTTTGTACACGGACAGAGGTTCTCATGAAACACAACGACTCTTCCTGAGTGATGCACCATCTAACTGAACTGGGAGGCACATTTCAAACGCACACACTCACATATCAATATATACCCCCGTGCCATCCAATGACAGAAGGGTCACTGTGAGCAAACACGTTGAACTGTAGTAAACTCTACAGAACAATGTTGCCTGTGACAGCTTATGCATATTTTAATTTAAATGAATTAAAAGCAGTGATATACATGATAATATGATTTTCTGTTAAACCAAGTTCTTCAAAGGACAAAGGTTTCTGTATATGGCAAGGGTCCAACAATAGTTTGTCTACTTAGGGAAAACTGAGACTTGTTGAATGTACATGTATGTTTTTGAATAGGTCAAAGGTGCAGAGCAAGCGTATAAGAGGCCAAAGTAACTGTTCAGAAATTGGTCAGACGTGCACACAGCATGTTATACATCTCTGTCCCAGCTCTGTAATAAATGTACATGAAGCACCAACAAGATGATTCTGAGCCTTCATCTCACACAACCTCCACCCGGGGAAACTCCCATACTAACAATACATATGCAGTTAAACTTAAAATGCAACAAACTGAGGATCAATACAAACTAGATATACACTCCAGTGTCACTTGTTTAATAAACAGCTCACTCTGCAAACACATGAAGGTAACCACATTTTTATAACACTGGCTTTCCATCTCAACATCTCACTAATATCTCCGTGATATTTTTATTCTGGAGATGCCCAGAGCATTTAATAATACATGGATGTCTCATGGTCTCAGATGTGTGAGCTTCTGTAGGAGCCAAAAAACACTGACTTCCAGCACTCATCCCTCACTGTGTGCAGGGGGGCCTCGGTACGGTGCATCAAAAATAGGGAAAAAATGTCAGAGGTAAACTGTGCAGTTGAAGTGAGACTGTATGACTGGAGGGCATGGTTGTGGGTGGGTATCAGATGTCATCCACTATCTCCTTCTACTACTTATGTTTTATAGAATATTCACAAAATGCTCTCACGCTTGTCAGAATCTATTAGAGCTTGTTTTGTTTACACATAAGTGCAGATTATGTTGTGAAAATGGGACAAAATAAAAATCACTCCAGATGTAACAGTTCATTACAAAGCTATTTTCTTCCCACCTGCAACTGCCATCATGAGCAGAGGAGCAGAAACACAGGGCTGCACGATGACAAGAAAGTGTCAAGCTATTGATCAGGATGTCCCTATTATGTCAGTGCAATGGGAAATCTAATAACTCAGAGTTACAGAGAAATACATTGAACTCCAATAGGACAACGAAAGCAGTTGCACGTCACAAGACATCAGGGTGTTATATTAAAGCACTCGTGACTGCAGCCACTTTCATGTGTCAACACATATATCAGACAATACAAACCAAAGCTTTGTGGTGAGCACAAGAACCAGATCTGACATCCTGCTTTTAATTTTGCAGCATGTATGAATTCATCACCGCCGGCAGCTTTCCCTGCATCAATGTAACCATGGCTCAAATCCACTGCCGATCAATGGCAGACCTACGCTGCTGTGACTGACTGGCAAACGCAATGGAAAGTTTGGAGAGTCAGCTAACACTCACATGTAAACAAATGCACTGGTGGATATTTATAATGCTGATATTTACATGTGGGACAAAGTTACATCACAGAAGATGTCATCATGGGGACAATCATGAATGAACACACTGTGAGTGGCCTGTGGCGTTAGTTATTATAGCTCTCAGTAAAATAACTGATTTACTTTAAGGGGTTTTACTTGGTACATCTGTTTAGCATTTTTATATTTGACTGAACCTAACTGTGTGAATGCTTCACTTACACCATACTAATCAAAATTATTCTGCCTTCTTCCATACAATTTGTTGGACTCCTACTACTTCTGGATACTAGCTAAAAAAAAAACATTTAAATATCAAAAATGTTCAGCTTTTTAAGAGCATTTATTTTTAATTTTTTTCCCTTTTACCTCCACATTTAAAAATAGATTTTTTTTGTATTCATATTTTTTTATGATGGGGTACACGGAGGGAATGTTAAAATATTCCAATCTCCAACATACTCCACTTAGATATTTACATCTTTTACATGTGTGTGAAGATCCTCAGTCATCCAGGTCAACTGGACCTTTTGGAAAACTTGACTCTTTATTTAGCTCTGTATTCGATCTTTGGTAACTTAGACCCACATATATTTTCTTTCTCCACCTTTTTGGGTTAATTCCCTGTTTGTTCTCCTCCTCCATCCACTTGGTATCTGTATCTGTAGTAATTTCTCATTAAACTTACAACAACAGTTAGATTTCTCTGTATAATGTCAGCAATATAAAACGTAGAAAACACAGAATTTAAAATTTGTACAATGATTCCAAGATTACACTGGAATGAATATGACAGTATTAGATTAAATGTGTGTGAATGATTACAAAAGATCAACTCAGGTCTTAAATTTAAGCCCCAAGCAACTTATAAAAGAAATAATCAATTTGTAATAACGTGCACAAAGGACAGAATTATTTGTCCACAGTCCTGACCCCGGTCTCTGTCCCATGCAGTCTGTCCTCTTACTGACCTCTGCAGGACATTAGTGGGAGGTCCTGGCCTAAGCTGGATGAGCCACCAGAGGGAGTAGTATGCATGATATTGACTGAACAGTGTGGTGCACCACGCTCAGGCCATTCATCAGGTTTTATCTAAGAGGAAGGTCTGTGTGACGCAGTGTCCAGCACATGATGGGAGGACTCCCCACTCTTTGTACAAGAATTGTTTACATCAAGAATTAAACAATATGGCTCAATATATTCTTTCCATATGTCCATTATAATCCACCCAGCCTGTATCCTGTAGAGGGTCAGCAGGGGCTGGACTCTACCCCAGCTGGCATAGGTGACAGATTGCCAGTCCATCACAGGACCCTTCACACTCACAGCCAATTGAGAATCAGCGATTTGTCCAACACGCCTGAACTGTGGGAGGACAAAACATTTGGATGAAGCTTTCAGCAAATGAAAACTTGACAATTAGTCGTTAGGAAATTAATTAAACCCAACCTACGACAATGTATGTTTGTTGGTATTCACATGCAGTCATACACACCAAACTTGTGACTGTATGTGACTGTTGCATTGTATTTTATTGCAGTTATTTAAAGATGGTTTGAGAATGATACATCAAGGCTTCATTTACGTTTACAAACAACTTTTAAAATAAAATGTCAGTTTGTTTTTAAGACAAAAGACATGAGGAGCTATCTGCTTTCAATCTTCTGTTTTATTTTTGTGAGAAATAAACATCACATTAGATCAAACTGAAAAATTAGTGCAGCAAATAACTCAAAAGCAAAGTACTATTTCTATAGTGTGGGATATTATTTACTTCTATAATTTCTGGTCCATATTAGCATCAATAGCTGCTTCTTAAAACATAAAACTACGCAATGAAATAACACATTTGTTTGGTTTACGACAATATAATGTGTCATATATTGTTTTAATGTAATGTTTTAAACAGTGTTATTGAATCTGTTGAACACTTCAGAAATTATTCACTTAAATGATCCCAGTAGAAAACAATAAAATACAGCACTTCTGTAGTATTCTCATTTAATGAACATCAGTCAAAAACATCAGGAAATGTACATACAGTATGTATGGCAAATCTAAAAGCAAAGCACTCAGTTTTTTAGAAGTAATGCAGACACTCATAAATAGTTGTGTATTATGTGTGGGAGTTTAACCGTTTGCAGCTCTGAGGGGCCACATCTTCTCGAAGGAAGAAAAGCATGAGGCCCCTCAAATCAGATCAGCAAAAGAAATCAGTTATTAACTCTGTAAACGATATGTTGCTGATTATTTACATTTCTGTCAGCATTCAATTCAATCTCAGCAGTGTTTACGTGTTTTCTAGTGAACTCGGGGAAAAAAAAAAAAAACAACTTTCAAAGATCACTGATAAATGTTAGCTGGAATAACAAATATAAATACTGCCCCTCTGCATCAAAGCAACAGCCACTGGATCCTCCCTGTATACGCACCGAGCCTTGGTCACCCCTCTGTGCTGCTTTGCTTGGATTTCAGGAAAGCTCCTGAATGTTTTTTATAGATTTATTTGTTTTTGTGGTCGTGAAGGGCCCCGATGAGTTCATACCACCAGACGTAAATGAATCGAACCAGGAATCACCTCCACTCTAAACAAGTGCAGCCTCTTCAGGTCAGGTAAACAGCTCCCTCTGCTGGGCTAACTGTGCACTGGAGAGTTCCACATCACCACGTTCTACACAGGCTTATGTTGTGTAACACGCAAGGAAAGGAAGAGACTGTTGATTGTTTTCAGTTTTTCCCCACACGGATGTTGGGGTTAAGAAGAGGATCTAAATTTGGGTCTGAGCCAGCCGAGGCACGTCCAACTTTAGCCATGATGATTATCAACGTAAAGAATCCCAGAACTCCGACCAAAAGAAGCATGAAGACTCGCTGTTTCCAGGACAGAGACGTCCGCTTTCCACCAGTGCGGTTCCTACAAAAAAATTAAGTAATTAATTAAATATAACAAACATGCTCTCTTATGTATTCATTCCTAATGTCAAAATAAAAAAGACACACAAACAGAGCATCACAATACTAACTTGAGAATTTGAGCAAACCAACTCAATGCTGGTCGCCGCCGGTACTTATCGTCATCAAAGTCAATTTGTGTCACTGAGCTGTGAGCCGCGTCCCGTGTGTCGTAGATCTTTCTTGGTGATGAAGCTGGATAATAAACAAGAAACATTCTAGTTTCACCAAAAAAGGCAGCACAGGTAAATGTTCAATATGTGCACAAAACTAACATCAAATTTAGTTTTGAATGATTTAGGCCACATAGGTAGAAACATTAGAAATAAAGCACATTCGAAGGGCTTTCTGTTACTGTACCTGTGTGTATCGTAATAGTGTCGGTGGTGGCAGTAGGAAAGTTAATCACAGAGTGATCCTGTATATTAGGATCTCCATTTTTATGAGGACCTCCATGATCTTCTTGTGCTGGAGGTGAGACAGAATTTGGTGGCGGGCTGAGGCTGGTGTTGTAAGAGTGGCTGGGATATATGTTACTTTGTTCCTGTGCTGTGGAAACAAAAAAAAGACAAAAAAGTTTGATTCAGTATACTTCAAATTAAACTACATATATAATACGGAGTATAAACAGCCTCTCTGTCAAAAATGCACATGTTGCAATTTACTAAATATAAAAATGAAGGCTCACCATCAAACGTTGACCAGTCTGTGTAATCAGTGACATCATTAGCTGTGGTTTCCTCAAGGACCCCAATGGGTTCTTCAATCTGTCATTTAAAAACACATTTTTGCCATCTTTTATCATTTGTTAGTTTACGTTTTACCTTTTAGAAAATGTTTAAATACAATTAGAAAATTAGAAAACATACACAATGAATGTGCATTTTCTGACTGCTAGCTAAGCTGACAGATCGCCAAACAAAGGGTTTAACAACAACAGACTCTTACCAGTGGTAGGCCTAGACCGGCTCTAGCCCAGTTAACAGATGACAGCTGTTCTTTCAGCACATCCGCAATTGGACTGGCCAGGTTGGAGGGCGGGAACACAGGACCCTGACAGGTGGGACACTGGTATCCCGCTGGGGCCGTGTGGAGGGGAAGCCGAGAGGCTAAGTTATTAAGACATGACCAGTGAAACACATCTGTGGAAGACAAAAAAGGAGGTAGGACGACATTTTTAATGTTGTGAGCACAAGAGCAAAAAATTTCATTAATTAATGTTTTGCATTTCTAGTCAGGGGTAAGTGAAAAAAATGCTTTGTTCTTTAATCGAACTGTTTCTTTAAACATCAGTGCTCCATTCAGGTGAACAATTCCAATGACTTTCTAATATAAAGAAACTTGACAATCTTACCATAGCAGACCAGTCTGGCTGTGTCTTGTGTGCTCAGTGGGGTGTTGCACAGAGCACAGTTGGGGTTGTAATCGCTGTCCTGAAGCCATTGCAGATACGACTGCACAATACACTGAAGGACAGCAAGTTGAAACACAGAATGTTAATGTAATGCAGAATGTTTTGTACAACCATGCATCATGCTTATTCATCTACTGACCTTGTTGTGGTTGGAGACGAGGCAGTGCTCACACACGTTCACACGGTGTTCGAAGCAGAATAAATTGGTCACCTTTCTCTTTGGACACTTGCAGAGACCCATAGCCACCTGCGCTGTGTTGGGGACAAACATACAAATGCAGGTTTGTTATCATCCTAGTTCTCATCAATTTGTAAATTACTTGTAAATTAAGAATGGACTCATTTACAGGCAAAATCATGGAATCTTAAAATTTCTGCACTGAATCCTGACCTCTACCTTTGAAAACAGCCTTAAGGCAAAAATTGTTGTCGCAATATCTTTTTGCTGTTTCCCTGACAGCTTGGAATTTACCCAGACACAAGTATAGCAGGCTTCCTCGTTTCAAATGTGTGCACAAAAAGTCACAAGAGGGATTTGACCCTCAGGGTGGTAATCAGCTGTGATAAGGTCAACATGATTATTCACCATGTGGGAAGGCAAATAACTCAAAAGTCAGAATGTAAAACTGTTCTGATTTAATGTCACAGCTTTGAAAAACAATATCAATATAAGGTTGGGTGATATGAAAATACATACTCATGTTTACTCATTTTTTATTATTATTCTGGTAATCCTATACATTAACATTTCCCTGGCATAGTTTTCTAAAAATAAATATATATATCAAACAGACTGAGGTTTTTTTTACTACTCTTGTTAGTAACTCAAGATATTTTGGTCAACATGACATAATTATTTGTTTTTACAAGGCAGTGGGCTAATACCTGCCTTAGGTTTCAGTGCAAAGAACTATTCAAACATGTTCATCACACCCTCTTCACTGATGTCATCCTGTTGACAGGTCACAAGCTGTGGATTAACTGTCCCAAACCAGGCTAACGCGTCCCTTGAATAGAATAAAATATTCCAAAACCTGGACTTTCAATCCATCGTCACTTAGAAGTCACTTAATGTAACTATTAGCCAGTTATTAATGGGACCCAGCTCATGCTAACTATGCTGTCTACTGACGTGATTTGTACATTTAATCTATAGTGGCTGCACCTGGACTTGACATGAGGTTATTGCAGTGTACTGCCTGAGTCTGCCAGCTGCCATGTTTAATACTAACTGGTCTTGTCACATTTATCCAAGCTAACGTCAGCTAGCTGCTAGCTTAGCAGGAAGTTACCAGGTGAGCTCGCGTTAGCGGTCTAACTCCGCTAGCTGTGGGAGTTAGAAGTTAAAATTCAGTCAATAAGTATTTAAATTACCTGTCTCTCAGACTTTAGACAAGTCCCGCTGGTTTTAGATGGTGTTGTGCGACTGTCATTTAAGCTTCCTTGTCACATTGACTCGGGAGGCGGCTCCAGAGGCTGTCATCAGGAAGCTTGTTCCTCTGTTTATGTGCCACGTCTCTTCCGCTTCTGCGTCTTCTTCATGGGTTTTTGTAACGAACCATCACGCGCACTCTGCCACCTACTGGGTGGGAGTGCTCATCACCCTGGATAGATTTTCATATTAACTGTGAGGGAGCATTTAGCTGTACAGATCTAGAGCTTCATGTGCGAGGTAGGTAATAAGCTGTCTGTTTTCTTCACACCACCATCTTTATTTCACACTACGTTATTATGTTGCTCTGTTTCATAGTTTATATTTCTTTTGTATTTTTCACCTGCTGCCTTTTTAAATATATTTTTTTCTTCGACTTATTTTCTTATATTTAAGAAAAGCAAGAATTTCAGGAAACTTATACAATGAAATAATGACAATGACAATAACATCTTTGAATCTTGTTTTTTATTTGTCTTAATGCTTTACACATAACACATACACATTATTTGAATTAAGAGAACATGTGACCCTGTAAATGTATTATGTTCACAACCCTAAATTATGACACTAAATCAATATTTAGACTACGGAAGAGGAATTCTTCATCATCCACACCAACATGTTATTTTTCAGTTTAATTATTCTAGTGAATGTTATCTTTTCTGAATGCTCATTTATCATGTTGCATCACAACCAAACACCATGTGTTATTATCATCCTAAATCTTAAGCTCACTTCACAACTACATATGCTTGTATAAATATATTGTTATCCATCACAGATATTAAAAACTAGATCATCAGTTGATTTTAATTTGATGCTAATTTTCCTTTGTGCTTTTTTTTAAACTGGAGATTAATCGCTTTTTTTTTTTGCTTTGACAATGCTGCCCTGAAGCCTCTCTTACAAAGAATGCTGGGTTCACTTAATCGCACATCAGTTCTGTCCCTGCAGATAAAGATGTTACCCTTTCATCAGCAAACCGATCCATAAAATGTTGCCACACATTATTGATCTTCTGTGTGTATGTTTGGAGTTTTTTTAAGAGATGATCAAAGATTGAACGTGTCTATGATCCTAAGGCTGTGAATTACTGCATTGACATCTTCAGGAGCATTGCACTTATGATCAGTGGATCACTGGGATGATTTAACTACAGCAAAATGTCTCTTCATTTGATGTGATCTGTTGCCTTAATGGGCAACATTTTGAGTCAGAGAATGCCTGCCAAATGTCATAAATGTAAATGTTAATGGGCGAAAAGAGACAGTAAGAGACTGTAAATGGAGGAAATGACTGTCATAAAAAAAAAAACCTGGCCATCTCTGATAAATATATACACTAGTGTTACAATAATTTAGAACTGTTGCTTGAAAAAGTTTGGACTTCACATCTTGCACATCTGCCACCACAATCGCCCACGATCCAGCCCAGACAAGCACTTTTTAAATGCATGGTAATGACATCGACATGTGCATGTGTTCATGCATTATAATGATTTTTTTGTCTTTACTGCATGCATTTGTGCTCATGTCCTGTAAATGGCCATGGATGTATCTGAGAATGAGGCTACAAATTGTTTCCTTCACAGTTCACTGCACCTGTGAATTGCCTGTAGAGGGAGGCGTTGAGAGCAAAATGACAAAATGAAAAATCAAAAGAACTAACACAGTGTTAGAAGGAGGGGGACAGAAATGTGATGTACATCCATAAGTTTTATTATTCTACATGAAATAAAAATGTAGTTTAATGTATTGAAAATAAAAAATGTCCTCATCTACACACAACTTCTTTTAATTATTTTAATGAATCAAATTTAATTTCCTAGAATATTAAGAAGGTTTAAAGGCAGCAATTCAGTGTCATCCACTCTTCACACAAATCACTTCACCGCATGGTTCAACAACTTTAGATAAATGTTGGATTTTCTCATCCCTGGTGGCAAACTGCTTCGTTTCTTTGAAGAAAAACATGAAAATGAGACTAAATGACTTTGTGCAAATGAGCATGGACTTGCAGTGTCCTCGGTGACAACCGGGGACAAGTATAAATCACTGACGAGGGTAAGGGCATGTGGAAAGGGCATTTGAAGAGACTGGAGCTATCAGATGGAAGGGAAATCTAAAGACAAATGACAGAGTCACTGGAGGACAAATCAGCCCCGCAGCTGATGCAGCTGCGTCTGAAACAGCGACGGAGAGGTTAGCTCGGTTAGGCCTGCGGACATTGATTGATTGAGTCTGGCAATTATTGATCAGCTATCAGCTCTATCTGTGAGGGAAGGTGTTAAGATACAGGCTTGTTTAATTAATCGCCGCCCTGCTGCTACCATGAAGGATCTGGGGCTTTATTTACAGATTGTCATTTTAAACATGTTTTGCATTTACATTTTCTAAAAATGAGTAAACAATAAGAAATGATACCTACAACCTGCAGTCTAGTTTTAGTAGTTTTCATTAGGTCTGTCACACAGGGGGAGACGCTTCAATCCACAGACCTCGAGATTTGTTACAGTTTTTTGGACCTGAGAAATTATTTTATATCGATCATAATGTGTGTTCTCAGCAAATCTTACCTTAATTACAAGTTTTCCACCTTTGTTGATAATACACCACAAAATCTAGATTTGTATTATTTCTAATTTCTCCTAGAAGTGTTGGTCACTCAGATTTTAATATTAAATAAGAGATAACATATCAATACTCTGTGGCACATGATTTGTTCAGTACTGATGTTTCACCCAGATGATAAAAATGATAAAATTATTAACAAAATTTCAAAAATGTACACCAGCTTTGCACACAAAAAACGTTTTATAAAACATGAACACTTTATTATTGCTCATAGTATTACTAATAATACCTGGATATTTGATTGGTGGCCGCATTAAAGATCAACAGATAATATAACATAGTGGCACATTTCTTTCTCTGTAGAATATCAGAGCATCTGAAACAAGAACAAATCATCCTGGACATCCTGCAGGTTGCAATAAAAGTAAATAAAATCCCTCCAAAGGTGGGGGGGTCATGAAGTTAAAAGGCCGGGATGAGATATGAATCTGTACATACATCGATCAATCACTGTAAACTGTCACCCATGTCCAAATTTGCTTTGGATTCAGGGTCATGTCCATGCATTATTAAAACAGAGAATACAATGCTTGTTAAGTGAAGATTTTATTCACTGGAAACAAATTGAAAATCATTTAAGTTTGTAAAAAGGATTCTGTCACCGTTTGGTCCAGTTGTGGTGACTGAGTTTTAAACCTGTAAAAACAATCAGCTGTTATCAAAAAACAATAAAATGCACAGTACATCCAGTATATATGTACACAGTAGAAATGTGTTTTAAATTTGTTCGGGTGGGCACCTGAAACAATCTGGCAGATCCAACTGTGTTTAGACCATTTCAGAGTTCAACCTATTGAATGTTTGTATTTCTGAATGTTAGGTATTGGTTTGTACATGTTTTGTTGCTCCATTTGTATGTGTTTGTGTGTGTATGTGTGCGGGTGCGTGATAACTGAAAATGAAGCAAAATCAAATCCATGGTCACATAACCACATCAAATAATTCAGAACGTAATTACACTCTGGATACTGTTACTTTATCAGGACGGTGGCTCAGAAGCAAATCCATCAGGCTTTGCTCTGAATGAAATTGGACTGACTGATTGATTTATGTATGTCAAGTGAAGGGCAAACAGACGGACACAAAGAAACCACAGAGTGTGAGAGCGGGTCAGGGGAGGGGAGACGCAGATATATGGATGAAGCAGGGCCCCCTGATGGGGGAAGGAGAGTATTGAATCAGACAGAGACAAATGGAGTGTGAGAGACAGAGAGAAAGAAAATTTAGACATATGCCTGCTGACCTCAACCTTTTTTTCAACTAATCAATACAGGGAAATGCACATGTCTGTGTGTGTTTGTGTTTGTGTATGTGTGTGTGTATGTGCTGTTTGGAGCGAGGAGGGTTCAGCCTGTGCCGCTCTCAATAAACATCAGAACAACAGTGACATTACCTCGGTCCTGCTTGACTCTTCTCTAGCCCAACAACCTTTGCACATGCCTCTATTTAATTTTGAACCCTGTAATCTCATAAAAGGCAGAGAGGTCTGGAGCACTTAGACTGTCGTCCTCACTGAGCTCGGCGAGGAAAGTGGGAGACGAAACATAAAAAATCACTGCTGCACAAATGACTATACTTCCTCAGGTCAGCCATATAATGTGTTTTTATACTAAGTGTGCTTGTGCTAATGCTTTCCTTGTGTTTCATCCAGTTTAACAAATAGATGGAGCCGCATCATTAAGCAAAATAATTAAAAGCAAAGAATAAAAACGAATGGTTGGTTATTAGGTGCTTTTTGTCTGACTGCCAGGCTCTCTCTTCCCATCTCTCTCTGTTATAAACACACACACACACACTTTGGCTGATGGAGAAAAGATACCAGCATTTTCTAAGAATAATTTCAGACAGATGTCTGCTGCATACTGGATATTGCTCTGAGCAACGCTTTTTCCCAGCACACAATTCCACAAAGTTTCTATTAATCGGCTAAAATGTGCGATACTCCACCGAGGATTCACCCCGTATCAGCGCTACTATTGGTTCCTCCTGGTTTCCATACACATTTTCAACCAATTAGAAGAAGCCCCAGTGTGGCGTTATTCAAATCCACAGTGCAGAACGACCAGATCACCCCAGCGTTCAATTATCCTGACTTCCAAAAATGACAGACGGAAAGTGAAGAGGCCAAAGCTGCAGGTGAAAAAAATAAAAAAAAACTTACCCCCGTCCCTGTGAAATCAGCAGGGGGGGCAGAGATGAAGGCTCAGAGGGAGTGGTGCCTGATGTTTACGTTGGAGTTTCACCCGTGAAGACAGAGAGCATGCAGGCAAAGATTAGGTGGCCTGGCTGAGAGGGAGTGGAGGTGTGCAGAGGATGGAGGTACCCTCCCCATCCCAGCGCTCTGCTGTTATTGGTTCTCTGGATAGCCTGTAATCACCATTAAAGTCTCAAAGGGCCCTGTTTTATGAGATAGTAAATTAAATTAACACTCCACGGTGTGAGATCCTGGTGAGTGTGAGATAAAGCTTGAGGCTCTCATGATGGGAAAAGAAATTGTGGAGACCTTGAGAGAGGTGTCGCAGAGTGGGGTCCCCCACTGCTGTGATTTACTGCTAACAGAACAGAACATAAATAAGGCACAATAAGACCAGTCGGATGAGACACTTTGGTCTAATGCAGGGTATCATTAGTGGATATCTGACTGCTGTCATTCAGTCATCAGGATGAATCATAACAACACTCAGGGCAGGTTGGCTTCAAGTTAAACAACCTACGTGTGGACCAATTAAATAAAACACAATGCAGTTGTTTGACCAAGATACATAAAATAATAAAATAAAATATGTGATGTCACAACCATCATTTTTTTCCCTTTAAAATGATTTGAAAGAGCAGAAATAGCAGCGTAAGCTAACTGCAGGCTGTATATAGAACTGGACGAAGCAACCAAGGCTCAACAATGAGACCAATGCAGAAGTGCAAAAATAAATAAATAATTGCAGTATCACTGATGACCACTTGAGGTTGTCTCCCAAAAACTCTGAATCCAATTGACTTCTATTAAAAAATGTATTCAATCATTTTCAATCCTGAAACACTCAGTCAATATTTTTTCCACAGATCATTTTATTAAATAGATATTAGGCTAAGATTTATGGGCGTGGTTAGCTTGATTGACAGGTCTGGTCTCCAATGAGTCTCCTACAAATTGGGTCTTGGGTCAAACCTCCTCCCTCCTACCTTCATATCCAAATATGGTCACTTCTTTCTCCAAACAACCAACATGGCAACGATGAGGTACCAATCTCCTGGCTTCAACATGGGTCCACAAACCAACGGGTGACATCATGTGAGCTTTGTCCATTCTATACACAGCCTGTGAAGCAAGCCTAACAAAATGAACAGTGGGAAAACATGAAGCAGAGAGGAGGTGTGCCTCATTAACATGTAGGTCGACAAGTACACTTCAAATATACTAGAAAAAGATATGTATTAATCCAGGTGCATTTAGCCCAGCACAGATCATTATTTTAGAAGTGTGGTAAGTCTGATATACATAATTAAAGCTGTTCAGTCAGTGTGTGGACTTTTGTTTTGTATCCTAATGCAACATGAAAGCAAAACAGGAATCAATGCATCAATTTCTGCTCACATGTTTCAGCCTGAAAAGAAGATCACATGTACAGAAGGATAACAGTCTTTTTATATCAGTGTTTCAAGCTGCTGACCACTAAACCTGTTTTGTAAGTACAGATGTGAATCACCTCATCTAAAGATCTTTCTGTACCATACAGAAATTAATACACGCTTTCCTAATGACATTTAATATTTTGTTTAGTCATCTTTACTGTCCTCTAAGACAGACAGATGGTGTGGCCTTTTTTAACCGGGACAGAATTAGACCAAGATGTCTTCTCCGGAGACGTGTGTGTCTGACCTGCTATTAGCATCCTTGGCCCACTGCTGGCGGACTTAACTGTTTGAGCCCAGTTTAACAGCTCCCCCATCATAACTGCTGCTTGTGAGTGAAGATGAAGGACAGCATTTGATCTATGCTTATTACACTGAGACCCTGTTTGCACTTGGTTTTAAGATGTGTCTCGGGTGATGTGTAGTGTGAACGACCACCAAGATGCATTAACATCCGATCACTCAAACAACTTGCAGAGGTGGTCTGGGACACATTTGACCGCATATCTTTTGTAGCGTAACATGTCTTGATGCAGACGTAACAGAAAATATATCATCAGTGCAGGAGTGATAGTTTTAGTCTCCCTCGTCTTGCTCATTTGCAACTCATAATCGTTGCCATAGTGACACCTGAACACAAGTGGTCAGCAGGACGGTTTGGAGACACATGTTAAGTACACATGTAAACAATGATGTGTCTCGGCTGTCCACTTATGATCCGATCTCCTGAGACGCATTTCATGACCAGCCTCTAAGAGACTGGTTTTGTACCATCCTGTGTGGAGCTTGCACCCTTGTTTGATATGAAGTCCAGCAGCTGTTTGTTAGTTAGTGAGCCATCTGTGACTCCACTCACCCACTGGTTCAGTTCAACACAGCTCAAATTGCACTTGACCATTCAGTGTGAAAGCATAGTTAACAAACACCAGACATCTAAAACCCTGCTCATTTATTTAGAAGCCGTGTGTCAGCCACACCCTCTGCATGTTGATGAGAAGTATGAGGAGTAAAGACTGAGAGCCAAACTCAAGAAGAGAGGTTTTTCTTTCTCCCCCGTGCGGTCGATGACAATGATTTGATGAGTGTAATGGATGTGTTCAGTCAGAGCGGAAGGAGATGAATCATTAAAGTAATGTGTCAGTTTCACCTACCTTTGAGGTGTCTGATCAGAACGGCTTTGTTGACAATATCAGAGCAGCGCTCAGGTCTCAAATGATTAAAAGTGAACCCTCCACTGGATCTGTCTGGGTTTGAAAATAACTTGTGATATAACGATGAGTAGTCACTGTGAATTTGTCCTAATCACTTCTCTGAGTCATTGCCTGTCATCAGTTCAACTCCAGTGAGATTTGAAATAATAAAACTGGTAAAACAAAGAGCCACCTGAGAATCAGTAAGAGGCTGGATTTGGATTGCACTGGTTAAAGAGATGCTTCTTTCAGGACCACATTCAAGAAGATTAAACATTTCAGAGCTCTTCATTGTCTTTTTTTTTTTTTTTTGAGGCTATTATTCTTTTTTCCTTTTTTTCAGGCTGACAAACATCTACTGCCAACATGTTCTTGCACCCACTCCTGTCATTGTTAAATTTTTGTTGGCCCAGTTTGATTATTTAGCATAAAGGAGACAACCTAACAAGAACTATGTTAGTGTATGAAAATGTGGCACAATTTGAGTGTGGCAGCACAGATGTATGAGAGAGCCGATGTTTATATTTGAATGTTTAATGACGAGTTGGATGTGTTATGAGCGACACAACGGCGTTAAGAGCTGGGCTGACAAGGAAATGTCTATCATAGGGAGAGCTACTGGGTGGCTACAGCAACAAGAATCAGCAATGTCCTGCTACTCATCCAGGTTGTTGGATGAGAATAAAATATCATTCATTAAACAAAATTATTAACATGTTCCTCTCATGTCACAGTGAAGGTAATTGCTGCCTTCAGATGGACCTCATGAGCTCATGATTACAACATAGAAAATCATGGCATCTAAGCATCTAACCAGCCATCAGCTGTCAGCTGTGAGAGTTTCACAACGACAACATGAACTCCTAAAGATTTCTTGTCGTTCAAAGCGTATCAGCTAATATTGTTACCACCGGCGTCTAGAAACCACAGAGAGTAATAATTTGGCACACTAATGAGCAGGTAATGTAATGTAGACAGGCAGAATGAAACGATGAGACCTTTGGGAATATCAACATTTTCTCAGACACATAAAATTACAAAGAAATAAAAAGTCAACAAAACTGCATTATACAAACTTCCATCCACAGAAAAATGAGTTTGAATTGTGAAAACCACAAGAAGTGCATTCATATGGACTTTCCTCATGACTGAGCCCCATTGTAAGGAACTGTGTGATGGGGAAGCATTCATGTCATGTGTCAGTCTTGTCTTGATTAACAAACCCTAATAAAACAAACAAATATCATAGAAAAGGACAAAGCAACTGGGGCCAATGTGGAAGTGCAAAAAAAGGTGCAATTCTCCGAATGGCCACTAGATACTGGCTGCAACTGACTTCAATTCAATAATGGTCATTTTCAATCCCGAAATACTCACTCAGTGGATATTTTTCACAAGTCATTCAGACGTTATCAGCTAATGTCTACTCCTCTTATCACTGATGTGGTGGTCCATTTAAAAAAATTACCAAACACCACAAACAAACAGGTAATGTGATGTTAGCTTCGTCCATTCTATATGCAGTCAATGATGAAGACAGTTTCTCAAAGATCGAAATTAGCAAACAAACCTAACACTACTCCTGCCTGCTGTAAGTGTAGTAGCATTAAGTGAGTGTTGTTTTACTAAAAGTTGAATATGTTGGGGTTTGAATACAATGCTTACTCAATACAATGCTGCATCTATTAATGTATTGTACAAGCAGAAATCTAGAGTGTGGTCTACACTGTAGTTTTAGTGTGTTAGTATGTAACATTAGTTAATGATGACTGAACACTTCTGAGGCGGCTGGCAATGCTTTAGTCTTCAGTCATAAATCAACACCTCAGATAAGAAGAACTTTTCACCTTACAAATTCTAATTAAAGTCATTAAAAGTCATCTAGAGTTTGACACTGATGTTTAACAGTAGCAGTTTATTCCCTGTAGAGATGCAGCTCATGGCCGCACACTGACGCCTTTAAAGAATGACTGAAAGCCAACTGCTGTTAGACAATGACTATTGAAAATTAAACACTTCTGAAACGACATTTAGACAATTTCATCAGCACTAAACTTTGAGTGCTGAATTTCAAGTGTCTTTCTTAAATGATTACAGCATTTCAGAACAAAACCCATCCCGAGGAACCAACAATAACTCTTTCATTCACAGCCCACAGTTAATTACACACTGCAGCAATGAGGCTTTCTATAAAATATTTATTTTTCCCTCAGTGTAACACAGAGTTCAACAAAGGAAGAGAGTAATCATCAGAGGCAGTAAGTTACAGAAACATACAGAAAAAAAATATATAAAATGATGCTTTTCTGCCGACTGTCAAGTAGTTTAAGCTCGTAACAATCCTGATTGACGACCCCTAACCTGGAATTACAATCAGTATCTCATGCTGGTTTGGTCATGGAGGCTCCTCTATAGGTCCTGGTGTGATGCGTACCACTAACGATTATGCTGATAAATGCAGTACACCTGGAAATCTTGACAAAAAATTACAAAACAGATTCCTGCTGCTTGCTTTACTTGTGCTTTATATTATTATATTATATTATTCTATACACACAGGCAAACATGGCCACATGACCTCCACCTGTTCCCACCCGCCAACCGCTGGTCCGATCCCTGTGATAAGGACGGCAGAACCTAATTTAAAGAAACACAACTTTTAAGTGTCCAAGTTGCACAAAGTCTGCCAGCATGCACAGTTTTTTTCTTAATGGTATTAGTTTTATTAAGTGACTCCTGTAAAATGTATTTACTCTCGGAGTCCATCCAGAACAACTGCGTCAGTGATATGCTCCTGATCTAATTGTAAAACAGCTAGGGCTAAATTGGTTTACAAAATGTAATTTTATTCCAGTCCGGGGCAGCACCTCAGTAATTTGAGCCACATCACTGTGATTACTACCACTTCAGAATAAATAGCACACTTCAAACAGATGCTAGACTACCTGCGATAGATTTGTACGGTGGTAAATTTGTCTTTGATAATACTTTGCTTAAATCCACTCTTGTAAACAAAAAAATCTCTCCCACACCTACACACAAACATTATGTCTCCATTTCTCTCCTACAATGACTAATTAAAAAAAACTATGCAAGCTTAATAGCAGCAAATCAGGAAAACAATGCAGCATATCTGAAGGTCATAGCTGAACACATTTCTGAAAATCAAACTGTCTCTGAGACAATAATAACAGAGCTGGTGTGGCGTCATGGTGGGTTCACTGTGCAGTTTGAAGACTGATAAATGCTTGGATATCACTTAAGGAAGATAAGTCAGAGGGTAAAAGGAAAAATAACTTTCAGGTCACAGCTTATAACATACAGTAATTAGAGCTCAGATGACGCTAAGACAGGTTCAAGAGGTTATAATGACATACAACACTGAGGCCCTCTTCATCCCAGAGCCACACGAACGAGCACTAGCTAACAAGTCAGACTATGTCCCTCGGGGACAGGGATTATGTCTGGCTCCCAATCTGCACTTGTCTATTTGCTTGCTGACACGACCAAGGCTGTTGGTGCCTGGTCAGTGTCAAGAGCGAAATAACATTTCAGGCTTTTTCTGCGCCGTTGTCGTGACTGGTCCTTCCTCCTGCCTGGTCCATCATAATTAGGTTCCTACTGATGCAGCAGGGTAACTGGATGCCCCATCTTCCCTCTCCATCTCTCAGTGTTTTTTGTTTTCTCTGTGTATATTGCAGGATGCTCTGAGTTCCTAGTTCACATCGTGTTATTACAGATAAACAAAATAAATACTTTTTGTGGTCGTCAGTACAGAGTTGCAGCTCTTTCTTTGAGTTTGTGATGTTGCTCGTGCAGCAGAGAGTCACCAGTACAGTTTGTTTCTGTGTTGTCAGTGGAGCCAAAGCAGTCACTCCTCCGGATCTTAAGGGCTCAGACAAGGCGTTCCTTCCAAGAAATCCATGCAGTATTATATTACGCCTATCCAAGCCGATCAGACTGCCTGCTAATCAACTCTTAACTGTTAAAATCTTGGAAAAACATTATTAAAACCTTCTGCGCTCGAAACCAAGCAGAGCCCATCTGCTGTGAGAGTCCTCAACTACTCCCACAGCCCACATTTTCACTATCTCTTTCTCTGAAATATCCCCCCTTTGGCCTCATTTCCAAGATCAGATTTCTCATACTTCATTCCCTCACTTTTTTTTTTTGTACTAGCAGCACAATGAGATTTACTGGGGATGGTCTTAAATTGTCCAGGAGTCAGGCAAAGAAATAGGTTACTACCCAACCTTCAGGTCATAGTTATTTGAGTTGTGATCCAGGTGACCATGACAATAGGATGCTCTTTTATCTCTTAAGTACAAAAGGTGGTCGGGAGAGGGAGTGTGCTGTCCAAGACCTACAGCAGAGACTTATGTACTGTTGGAAGAAAAACCTCCCCGGGTCACTATGAGGCCAGTGAGGGCTCGCCTTTAGACAAAGAATGGATGAAAAAATCATCTTTGTTAAGTCTCTTTCTTAATGTAGTCCCAGGTTACATACCCAAACTCCATGCTGATTTCTGACAGAGCTCTAAATATGTTTTTTTTGGTATTTACACATTTCCACAATTACCCTTGGTACTCTTGCAGAAATGTTCCCAAACCTCCCGTTTCCATCATGTGATCATATGTTTTCCAAAATATAACAATAAATGTGTTAATGGTCTTCATATATAAAATTTCACATGTCAAAATCTATGGGTCCACATGGTAATTTACATGGGTTCCACACATTTATACCATGAAAATAACACTGCCCCAGTCATGATGGCACCAGGCCTATTTTCTTTTTTATTCCACATGTTCTTCTTCTTTGTCAAAATTCGATGTCTGTATTACCCACAATTCAGCTCGACTACCGGTGTTATGCTAGCAGCAGCTAATGTCGCCTCAAGCCGCCAGCCTCAAGCAGAGAGCTGGAGACGTAAAAATGTGACAAGATGCCTTCAGATGTTTTCTCTCAGTTTTGGCTCCTCTTTTTTTCTATTCACAATCTTAGAGGTGCAATATGAATAAGCTTTACATATTTCATCATTCATATCGGTCTTTAAATTAATTAACTTGCATTGTGTTGACTCACATCACCGGCATGCCGAGGAGGGACTAATCCAATCAACTTCTGTTGCTCTGCATGGAGGATTCAGCTGCCGTTACAAACTGTTCACAGTCCTTTGCAACAGCAGTCACATTGTTCATCTGTGGCAAATACTCATTAAATCTCACACAGGCCTACCACACTCCCATGGGCATAAACATTGGAAAAAAAACAAAAAATAGCAGCACGTTGCAGTTTTTATGACAATCAAATGTGTGTCAGCAAGAAATTGAAGTTGAGGAAGGAAAAAGAAACAAAACAAAACAATGGCAGTGATGTAACTAACGGAGACTGTCTTCTTTTGGAGCGTCAACATTTTGTTCGACAAATTCACATAATTCCACTATTCAGACCAGACATTAGGATCGAGCGTTGAATGTGGGTACACAAAGACTGCCAGTGGATTCGCCATCTCTACTCAATCAATATTCACTGTTTACAAGCAAATGAGATGACTCTGCAGCATTGTTTCTGTGTCTACAGCTTGCGATGATGGAACCAACAAATGTTCTGTGGAGAAAAGTCTGTGACAGCCCCGCCTTCTTTACACATTAGTGGGTGAATGTATTGTTTCTGACACGTTTCTTATTCCAGATCCCAACAAGAGATTGAAATTTGCACGGTCACAGACAACTGGTGGATACTGGTTTGTTTTAAGAACAACTTACCCCTCCTGAGCTTTTGCTTGCCAGTGGTTTGACTTCTTGCGTCGTGTTGCAGTACAGTGTGACATCAGTGGTGGGTGTGGTTACAGGTGCAACAGAGCAGGCATCATCGGTGATGCCTTGTGTTTTCAAACCAGAGACAATGGTGAAACATTTTCAGACCTGTGTTACTTTAACTTACCGTATTTTCCGGACTATAAGCCGCTACTTTTTCCGACGCTTTGAACTTAAACACCAGTGTTTCTCATGTATCAGCGGGACGAAGCTCGTTAGCTTTTTACAAGCTAGCAAGCTCCATGCCGCCAATACATTGAGTGTTGTCACATCAGACCCGGTCAGAGTGGACCACATGAAACTGTTCGGATAAATTCAATAGCGGCTTATAGACAGGTGCGCTCAATAGTCCGGAAAATACGGTACTCTTTTAGGTTGGTATCATCCATTGTTTATTTACCATATTTCCACAAATAGTGATGTGTGTTTACCTCAACATACCAGGCCTTTATTTAAAGTGGGCAGGCTTGTATTTCCTCTTTATAATAAAATTAATGGAGGACCGGAGTGGATTAAAATGTTAAAGTAACTGCATTATGTTTTTATAATCAATTTAACACTTCCTAAAATTAAACACCCTCTAGTGTTTCGAATTGTTTTATATTTTGAAACCTGACATTATTTGTTTTGGGGCAAGCATGCTCCACATATTATCATTATTGGAGAGACAGCTTTCAATTGTGATTTTTATTTGAGGAAATATGGGAACGGACTATCACTAACCTGTATTGCAAATAACACAACGTTGTTTTCCGTTATAAAATTAGCAAGTGGCGTCATCATAGATGGATGACTTTCCAGAGTCACATGCACCAAAGTACTTGAACTGAACTAAAATGCCAGCCCAGTAGAGAGTGAGTACTCTGCTCCATCTGAAGATCTGAAGTATTTCGATGAAGTCATTCATTTGGAGTTGAGCTCATTCAGCCTCGTGAAGTCCCAGGCTGCATGTAAACATAAAGTCACTGCAGGCAGCATCCTGGTGACTCCTCTCAGTTTTGTCTCATAATCCGACCTCAGGTGTCTGGCCTCAGGCCGCAGTTAGTCTTATCCCAACTCTTCTCAGTGCCTTCATCAAATGATAACAACATGTAGGTCTAATTGAATAAGAGAGGGCTTGTTAAACAGAATTACATCCCCCAAAAAACTCTCCTCAGGCATGAGGTGAAATGACAAGTTGCAGTAATAACAAGATTATAAAACTTTTATTGATCCCCTCTGAAGATGAAATTATAAAGCAAATTCCACACATATCTCAGGTTCACATATTTTTTTTTTGTTTGTTTTTAAATTATGGCACCATTACTTTCTATTATTTCACCAGAAAAAATATTCATGTGGCTGTGGCCATGGTTTTATTTTTACAAATGATGAGGAAGTACGCATCTCGAATAGACCCACTATAAAATAGCAATTACACTATATCAACATTCCCCAAAACAGAATTAGCCAGGCCAGTAAGATGTAATTTGTTTAAGCCAGTGATTTTGGGTGCAAGGTAAAATATACATTCCACTGACATATTGTCGGACACCAGTGTAAAACTCTGCCGGACAGAACAGTCAAGGAAGCACAATTGGTTTCCCCTTTGGAAGCAACACAGTGGTAAACAACTGATGGACAATATTAAACCCAAGGATAGTGGCTAAGTATGACAAACAGATTTATGGATTGGTGAACTCCACTGTGCCAAAGCCATCAATTCTGCATCTTTGTCAGTGCATGGAGATGTTTCTTTACCCTCCGTCTCCCCGCGCCTGTCATTACATTTATCCCTGTTCCCTCCTAAGTGCTAATACATTTACATTTTTAGTGCTGCTCAGTAATAAAAGAGGTGGAATGAGTGGAGGCCTTTTACCGTTACTAAAACAAACATCAATGAACTCCCATCACTGAGGAGTCACTCCACCACCCATCTCCCCCCCTCACCTGTCCACCCACCCACACAGCTTGGCCGCCGCCCCACAGTGTAGGTCAACAGTGTTGCGGTTTGAGTCTCCTCGGTTGCACTCACAGTTCTCGCCCTCATTTTGAGGGTCACTCACAAGAGCCAGCCTCCCACAAGAGGCTTCACATTAGTCCGATCTGGTTTCTCTGCAAATGCTGTTGTCGTTTTAACAATGTGGAGGAAACAATTTACAACCAAAAGTCACCAACTGAAGTCACAGGTTTAAGCACACAGGCACAACATTGGAAAAGAGGGATTGCGGTTGGTTTGCACTGTCTCAGTAGGCTGACATGCTCGTCTTTGGGTGGGGTCTAATTTTAAAATTACAGAATAACACAAACAGTGTTGATCATAAACTCACTCTGCTGCCTTTAACAAAACATGAACCTGGAGACAGCCATCTGTATATTTTCTTCACTTTAGATGAAACAAAGCCACTGTCTTCGTCAAAAAGCTGGGTTTCATCAATAATGACAGACATGAGGGTGAAAATAAAAAAGCTGTTTTAGCAGAGACAAGAACCATCACATAAGGAACAAAATAAATAAATAATGCGAGCTGTGCAGGATTTTCATTACTAAACAAACCACTGATAAAAATAGCAAAGCATTTTTCAAACACAGCCCAGTCGGTATCTAAGTAAATTATCTACACGCTTGTGCTGCATTTAATCTGATGCAACACTACGATACTGACCTCAGGTGAATGACCTCAAGAGGTATAACCAAGGCTGACCAGCCCTTATAAGATCTTCACCTTTCCAACTATTTAATAAGGTAATAACAAGCCTACTTTAAGACAAGTGGTTATTGGGTTGTTTGAAATAGAACAATTCACAGCTTTACAAAGCCCTTTCCTCAGATAGCTGGTAGGGCACATCAATATAGTTGAGGCAATTGCAACAATGAGTTGATCAGACTACATACTGTGTAAGACCGGTGAGCAAGAAATGAGTACCAAAAAATGTCTGTTTCTCGTCATGTCTTCATCCATTTTGAATTGACTGCTGTGGCTCCAGTGTGTGAAAGAGAAACTCTACCTGCACCTATGCTAAGTTTGACCTTTCCACAGTGGATACATTCGTTGCTTACATGTCACAGGGAAAGAGGAGAAAAGGAAACACACACAGGCCGTTACTAAGATGGTGGAGAAACACTCAGCTGTGCATTTACACCTGGGGCATTGGCTGCTGCTTCCTGCAGTGAACTGTTCCCTCACAGTTTCAGTTCCAGTTAATCACATACAGTACTCTGAGTGCAGTGAACAGCAGGTCATTTGGAATGGGAAACCAGAAGAAGAAGGCACAGAGGGGTGCTTCAGAAGTGTCCATGCGAAGGGAAATTGTGCATCTATACAGTTTACCAATAACACTGTGAACAGGATCTGGTACAGTACATCATGTGTAACAGTAGTCTATATCTGGGATTCCTCCTTCTCGATAGCCACGGTTAGTGCCATGTCCTGCATTAGAAACATGGTTGGCACCTTTGTACAAGCCAGTGCCATTAGAGGGGAATATGGTATGAATGATGTAATCCTCTCGTAGGGGTTTTGGCTGTATTGGCTGACAAGCTGCCATAGGCGTCATCTGGAACCCCGGGCCACGGATCTCCAGGATGGTGTTGTCCTTCTTGGTGCCAGACTCAATATAATCATCATAGCTTTTGCTTTTTCTCGAGCTGTTGCGAGTGTAGTGATCACGAGAACACAAATGCCCAGTCCTGTGTCCGTACCAACAAAAGACACCAAAAATGAGAGCCAAAGATACAATGGCAGAGGCGCCACCAATAATCCCTGCAAGGGGAAGCGCTGTCATCTGCTGTGAGTCTTCATGCTCCTCCTCCTCCAAGGGGGTGACGTCTGATGTTTCAGCTTTTGCACAAACCAGAGCTTCATCAGAGTCAGCATCTCCAGAAATGGATCCTTTGTTTTCTGAGCTAGCAGCCAGGGGCACCATGCAGATGATGTAGCTGGAGCGTGGCTGCAAGGAGGTCAGCAGGTACTCTCGACGATCGCCCCGGACAAGCGTCTCTGTGATTGATCCCATGGCGTTCCCAGTACCAAGTCGGAGCCAGCTCAGCCTGAAGGAGGAACTGGGCTGAGCCACACTCCAGGTAACACGGACGCTGTTGTGAGACAGAGGTTTCACGTTGAGGGCCAGGCTCTTTCCCACACCACTGCTGCTGAGAGTGTAGTCTAAGCCAGAGTCAGGAAGCCCCAATCCAGGTCGCCTTGACCGTAGGGTGAAGAGGGAGCCCTGTGGAGGGGTGTTGGTGGTAGAGCTTTCTGCTCCACTTACGCCCGCTCTGTCTCTGGTCCCTGCTGTCCTCACCACCTCGCATTCCTCCATCTCACTGCTCAGGTCTATCAAAGCCATGTCTCTCACCCTGTCAGGCCCATGGCAGGTGAGACCTCTGACAGTGATGGAGTTACCACGGGCATGCAGCCAGTCATAAAGCCAGCGCAGGTTGCAGCCACAGTGCCAAGGATTTCCTCGCACCAGCAGCTGACCCAGATTGTCTAGGTCTTTGAACAGTCCCCTCGGCAGCGTAGTCAGGTTGTTTCCCGACAGGTCCAGCCTCTGTAGCCTACGCATGCCATCCAAGGATCCACGTGGCATATGAGTTAGAGCGTTGTCCTGCAGAGACAATCGCTGCAAATGGGCACTGGGCAGGTTGACAGGTGGGGTCTGGAGGGAGTTACGGACTAGGGACAGCTCGGTCAAATTAGAAAGGCGAGAGAATGTGTCATCGGCAATGCGTTGGTTTGCCAAAAGGTTGCCATCCAGGACAAGACATCGAAGTGAAGTGAGGCCTCGAAAGGCGTGGGTTGGGATAGTGGAAATTCGGTTGTCATCTAGTCGGAGTTCTTCCAGAGAAGCAGGTAGTCCTGAGGGGATACTAGACAGGTGGTTGCGTGAAAGGAAAAGCAAGCGCAACCGTGGGTTGTCAGCAAAGGCCTGATCCTCAATGGAGACAGTGGAAATAGAGTTGTCGTCCAAGTGGAGCTTCTCCAGCAAGGGCATCCGAGCCAGTGCGCTACGAGGAATAGTGCGGATGTTGTTGTCCTGCAAGTGCAGTTCACGTACAGATGGTGGCAGGTGCATGGGAAACTCATCCAGTTCGTTATCGTAGAGGTAGACCACACGGACAGTTAGTTGGCGCTCCAAGGAGGTGGGTAAGCCTGGGTTGTTTATCTGGTTGTTCTGAAGGTAGAGGACGGATGCAGAAGGAGGCAGTGATGGGATGGAGCTCAGGCCACGATCATTACAGTAGATAAAGTCCTCATCGCACCTGCAGACAGATGGGCACGTCATGTCCATGTCTCCAACATATCCTTGTATTGTGGCTGCAGCAAACTCAAGTCTGCCGGCATGTAGTGTCAAGCAAATAAATGGCATGAAGAGCCAAGCTCCTAGTTTGGCCACACATGCAGGTGCCATTATGGTGAGCATAAGCACTGTCTCTCTTTTCCAAGGGTTTGGTAAATCCTCAAATCGCTGCAGTAAGCTGGAATCCTGTGACCTCCACCCTGAGAGAGAAAGAGAAATTAACAGTGAGCATTGATGCACAAATTAATTCGTCTTATGCAACAACTTAAGGTGATTTCAGTGAAGCTTCATGAGCTCAGAAATATTTATTACCTTCATGCTTTACTTAAATTTCATTATGTCTAAACAACATTAGTATCTAGGATTGTGCTTCAATTATTGTATCTAAATTGAGACATCTTGCACTCAGTAACAAGACTGAGTTTTTTTTCTCAACAATTATTAATCATATCATCAGGGGGATTTGCACACATGGATGGATCTGTGAAGATTCCCAACACAGCGCCTCACAACATTCTGCTATCAACTCAAAGCCAAAGAGACACAACGATAACTGCACAGCCAACACTCATTATGTTGAATTAGCAACAGTAATCCAAGATTACAGACTGGTATGAAACTACATTTTCTGTGTGTACTGTTCTGAATGTTCAGAGAGAGGACGAATACTCTGCGGTCTGTGGAAAAGAGACTCTGGAATTGACAAATCCAATCTTACATTCAGAATTAAGCCTTGTGTGTAAATATGAAGTCTGGAGAATACTCTCTACTTCTACATTATTGAGGAGATCCTGAGAGGCTCCATAACTCCATTAGGAGTTGCCAGCAGATGGCTGCATTAGCCAGACAGAGCTCAAGATACTTTTCATGATCAAGAAGGAAGAAGATGTTTTAGTGCAGAGTGATCATCATGAGCTGGTCAGGACGGCACTAGGCACTGTATAAAAAACTTCTCTGCAAATCACCTCTGTCTAATTGAGTTATATTGTGTCATAAGTGCAATAAAATAGTAATGGCAAGATATAATCTCCAGCTGAATGCAGATGAGGTTAATTAACTATTTAAAGTCACCATAACTGTGCTATGGAAATTTATATTAGTTGCACTCAGACCCTGATTGGCATGATGATTTGTTGTGGTTACTGATTAAGTGAGAGATACCATAACAAAGTAAGCACAGTATTGACCACCAAGATTTGGAAACCGCTAAATTGCAACACTCTGTCAGTGACAACTTGAGCCCATCGCGGTCTTCAATAACCAGGCCATTATTCAAACCGTTAAGGCCCACACAGCAGCGAACATAGTACGACTGTAGTATCGATTTCCTCACAAATCCGAGGTGATCTGCCAGAGTAAGTCAGCTCTCGTACAGATTACAGGACTCCCAGGAGTATAAGTTAGACAGCATGATAATTAACCAAATGAATGACAACTCTGCTGGGAGTTGAATTTGTTGAATATGTATTTACAAACATTAATTTGCATGTGCTTGTTCATTAGCAAACATCGAAAAAGTGTCAGAACAAACTTTGTTGACATTTCTCTCATTTTTGAGTGCATTGAATCACTGAAAAAAATACTTAAATAAACATCATCAAACACTCCGGCAGTTCTTCAGCCGTGGCAGGTCAGGGATCATTTAATGAAAAAGTAATTACTGTCATTTATCAGACCAAATGTTTTGTAAAGTCTTATAAATGGAGGTCTGAATTTATTCTCCACTGAGAATTTCAGATGTTAACATGTGAAGATGTTAATAACTCAATATTATGTTAGATTGGAGTTGGACTTCAGAGTCTCACCATCAAACCTATCCGGACGCTTTTATGCTCGCTGGTCCTAACCATTTGATACTTCAACTAAAAACAATGAGCGTAGCCTTGGAAATGGATGTTGGAGATTGAAGTTGGCTGAAAGTAATTTATATTTTGGCTGCAGCAGAATGTGTCAGGCCCAGAAAAATTGAACTTCTATATTTAGGAAGTGTGATGTTTGAAGGAAAAAGTGTTTGCTTTCAGTTCAACTATGGAGTGGGAACACATTTGCAATATACTCCACTGGTTCTCTCATTCGACTCCCATGTTGTTCACATCCTCCTGCACTATAACCCCGACAGGGCAGATTAAAGCTGTAACTCTGCCGCCAGTCCAACTCCTGCTTTCTATATACTCTTTCATTTTCATGTCCTTCAGCCTCTCCAAACCTAGCGCTTACTAATCATGAAACTTAGGTCAGATCTGAAATGAGAGTTACATCTGTGTCTCTACAAAATATTCACAGTCACTGTTAAACTCAACTACATCCCACTAATCCCTTTTCTGTGCCTGATTCCACTTCATTCCCCTGGACACAGTGAAGTGGTGTCAGTGCACTATAAGTGGAACCTGAAGAGCGAAATAAAAAATTTAAAACGCTGAGATTGTTATTTTACGAAGTTTGATATTGATTCCTTTTACGACTAAGAAAACGTACACTGTATCCAGCTGTAAATGTTCACAAGGCTTCGGTGTGTGCAGGTTTGTGTGTGTGTGTGTGTGTGTGTGTGTGTGTGTGTGTGTGTTCAGGAGAGAGACAGTCTGAGTGTGGTGCTAAAGAATGGATGACTTTTGAATCCCAAGAGCTTCAGCAGTGAATCTCTTGAACACTGGAGTATTTGGGTCATCCCTTTAAAAACAAGATAGATGTGGTGTGAGATTGAAGTGGTTCAGGCAGCCAGAGGGATTAATAGAGCATATAGAGCTGTGTATTAAGCAAGTCCTACAAAGAATGGCACATTTCAGGATTTTTCCCTTTTTTTTGACTCATTGTTGCTCATTTTTCTTCCCCTATTAGAGAAAGATTTCCTCTTTGTGTTTGTGGGCGTAAATACTTGGAAAGTGTCCATCCATGCACGATCAAATTGCAAACATTAACCCATATGTGGACAATCTATATGGCCGAAGTCTACGTTTCAGTTGTCTATAGTGGGGAGTAAGGCAGCAATGTGGGGTAATGTGTTAGCCAGACAGCCAGCCGCCTCAGGCAGAGTTCAGTACACACAACAACCTACAATCTAATACTGCAACCCAGGATTGGATCGATTTACATAAAAAAAAAAAACAGGCAGGGAGGGGGAGGGGGAGAGGGAGAGTGACAGAAAGCAGCTTTGAGCAAGACCTTTGAATCCCATCTCCCCATTAAGACCCCCACCGAGGGATGGGACTGAGAAATCTGGAAAACTGGATTTTGGATGACCGAAGGGGCTGCTGATGTATCAGGAAAACCACTTTACTGATGGCTGGGAAAAGATAATAGTGGCCCACAGCTTATCTTACATGCCATGTCCATGGATCGCATTTTAGATTTACGGATTGGACTTGTGAAAAGGATGATGCAAAACATGATGGTCAGGGTGATGACAGAAATAAATCAAGAGATCTGAGATAGGAAAAAAAATACGAGGGCGGAAAAGCATGGCCTATTCATTTTGGTTAATCATAGAGGTTGTGTGTTTACTAATACTCTGTCTAAGACACAGTGTCTTTGAGAATATACCAGAATCTTCAGGCTTTTACAACATAAAGCAGCATAGAAAAAACCTGATATTTTACACTTTTACATACAAAATCAAAATCTTCATTGTTGCTTAAATGTAAAATAAACACACATTCGAGTCAATATAAATCCTGTTTAAAGTGTTTTGAATAAAGCGTGTATATTCAAAGCCTGAGATATTTTCTAGCCAAATGAGTCCCTGTGTTTGTCGCTCATAATAAATTTTAATTATTTTATGAACCATTGCATTACAATCCCATTAAATCTCTATCATCTTCTCTTTTTTGGAAACATTGCCATAGAAGCAGATTGAATAACATGTTCAAGGCTAAAGACGTAATGGATTCGCCCCCATACTAACTCACTTGTGTTTTTTCCTTGGTTTATGCACCAATTTCCTGGCATGAAGGAGTGATTGGATTTGCACTCAGCAGTTTCTCATCTCGGCTGCTGACACAAAGACCCAGTGTATGTGACATATATAAAGATTTGTGTTTTTCCCGGTGAATTGGTCTTGTGGCTTTTGTCATATAGTCTATATTAACTCTTGAAAAAAATGTATTTTGTGTTGTGATATGACAGATTAATCTCTACCAAGATCCTACATTCTGTAATTATACATAAGGACAAACCATGAATTAAATTCTGCTTCAAATTAAGGGCACGTCATACATGCAAAGTAAGATCTGGACATTTAACGAGGCCAGTGCTTTCATCATTCAGCTGTATGTTTATGACAATTAAAGCACTTTCATGGACTTTGCAACTAATTGCCTCATAAATATGAAAGAACAGGGGTAAATATTATGTTCACAATTCATTCTGTGTGCTTTACTATATTTAGATTTGAAAATATGCTGCTGCAAAACAATCGTACAGCTGCTACCGAGTGCTTCACATGATTCACAACTGTGGATTCGTCTTGGGGATTTTTTGCTTGCTGGTGGGTATTCAGCTCACAGGGCCCCGAAGTGACTTGATATATGGCTTTACAGCACTATAACATGTTTTATCTTTACAGCACTATAATGTGTTCTGTCGTGACACCGGTCTTATTCCCTGTCCTCTCCACTGCAGCTGCTGCTGCCCCTGAATTCTTTTGGCTCAGAGTTTCTTCCTCGAGACGGCCAGATTACTGGTAAATCCTTTCAGCATTAACAAAAGGGCCACAGCTCCTTGCAGCAATACGCTCCTGCATTGTGTACAAAGGTAAGACCCAATCTTACATGATGTTGACAGGGGTTTTGGGAGGGTTTTGTTCCAAAGTGTACTGCATGTTAACGATGATCAATAGCGTAATCCAGCAAGTTTCTCAAGGGTATTACAGTAATAGAGTCAGTCACCTCAACTGAACTGGAACTGAACTTTTTTTTGCCAAGTGCTGCAAAAATATGTTAAGCTTTGTAAATGCTCTGAGTCAAAAACAAAAAAGTCTAATCTATCGAATGCAATCTGCTAAATATGGTCAGAATTTAAATGTGCACCTGCAAAATAAAGGATATTCTCTTCATCTACGCTGCTAATTATTGTGGTGATTAGCAAATGTCAACATATTTACAAGGAAATTTAATATAGTATTAGACCAAGCTGAAGTGGTGGTGATAGTGCAATATACTTAAATATTAGCATGTTAGCTCTGTAACTGTCATTTAGATACAGTACTATCTATACAGTGCATGTAGAATGGATGAACGTGACACCATCCTTTGGTTTGTGGAGTCAGTTTGAAGCCACAAGTTTGGCATTTGAACGTCGCCATGTGGATTTTCTGGAGCCAGAAGTGACCATATTTGGGTCTGAAAGGAGGAGTGAGGAGGCGGGTCTGACACTTAAACCCAACCACTGTCCAAGGTGTATGACACTGGAGATCAGGGCTGCTCTCATTGGACACCAGGCCTGTCAATCTAACACATCACACTCCTAAATATCTACTTAATGATGAATTGATTTAAGGAAGAGTTGACTTCAGCTAATTCATCACAATGAGTTGTAAAAAATAATGAAGGAGAGGGGTGAAAAATGAAGAAACATGTTTTTCAGAGCAACACAGATCATCAAAATATGAATATCACAGTATATAATAAACAGTAGCAGTAATAGTAAATTATAACAATACTCTTATAACAGCATGTTGGTGCTTTATCTTCACTGTGAGCATGGTAGCATTTCACAGAGCTGAAGAAAACACCTGCTAGCACAGCTACAGTCTATTATATGCTCATCTGAAATTGCCTCTCTGATATAAAAATGACTTTGATGTGCTCATACAAACATTTCCTGCCTTTGTCTGTTAATGAATAGAAATAAAACGTGACCCACATGCATGTGGATATTTATCTCTGGTGCTATTTAAAATAAAGGTCTTGATATTGAAGAGGAGATGTACTGTTCTGCCACATTGGTGCATTATACGCTGTGATAATGTGAGCTCAGCAGAAGAAACTTCAGATGTGTCAGTCTATGTCAGTGGTCATAATACAGTCTTTGATCAATTTCTCACTGGTTTCTGAAATCATTTGTACTGCTTCTAATGTTGCTGCTGCACAAAATAGAGGAAACAGTTTAATCTGAAGAAGAGCTAACTTCTCGGTTTGGAGAAAAACGAACTTGATCATTTTAAACGGGACTTATAAAGGCAAATTTATCTTCTGCCTTTAAGTCAAGGAGTCAGCCTGTGGTTGTCACGCTTCAGCTGCAACTCTGATTGGATTTTTTTATTTGTGAGAAAGGGAGAGAGGGAGGTTGGTTAGCTTAATTGGTTGAATTTGAATTCAACCCTGACAAGTTGCAATATAAATACAGGGCTGTGGGAGGCCCAGGCAGCTGAGTCACAAAAACAAGGCTGTGCCTTCAGGGTGAAAATTAACCTCAGAAAAACAACAGAGGAAAAAGAAAAAGATAACATCAGTGAAAAATCTCTCTGCATCTCTGACACCTTTACAGGGCTGTTAGGTTCTGCCTGGCAGCCATATTGGAGGTCCACCAGCTATGATCCACTAAACAAGCCTCTAAACATAACACTAAAGGAGTTGGTACTTCTGAAATACTCTGAGAAATACTGGATGAATATTGTATCATCTACTGGTCATCATGTAGTTATACTTTTACAAAATGTACACGTATTGTTTTTATGTGGATGTACTTTTATTCTGAAATATCTATTTAACGTATAATCAAGTGATGCAGTTGTATTTACGTACTTATTCAAATATGAAGTAAAATTCACTTTCCCCATTAAGAAAATGAGAAAACAAAAGGTTGCTAATTTTATCTCTTGGTTTGTAAGCATCTTGGCCATAATTCTTAATAAGAAAACGCTCAATATGTGTAAATTTATGACATCCACATTAAGATTGATGATTTAAAACTTATGATTGGATGATATCATTGAGTTTTTTAAAACTCCCAGATCTCTATTCCAGTCATTCAGGTTACAGTGCATTAAAACCAGTGGTGTAGCCTCTTACAGTACATGCAGAACTATGGTGAGAAAGAGATGTCCTGTGGTTTGCAGAAACTGTGATTGCCTCTTTTCCTTGACAAGTATTAGATGCCAGTGGTGTTTGTGAGGAATGAAAACAACAGAGAGTAAGGTGAAGGCTCCGTAATCTGCTGCTTTTGTCAGTAATGTGTAGCAAAGCTATTTCCATCGTAAACCTTGTGCTTACTACAGTCACGCTCCCTAAATGCATGTAAACATGGTGACTGCACAGCAGCAGTCCCCATTCTCCATTCACAAAGTAAAGGAAATATGTTCTGTGGGGAATTTGATGAAAGGATAATATGTCTCCATCACGTACAATATATCTGTCTTTGTTGAGGTGGTAAAATCAAGCTAACACGGTTCATAGATTTGTCCTTGGCCTCAACAGCATATCAAAATAAACTCACATCCTTCCCCATACCCACTGAAATAGAAAGTATGAGCCAGAAAACCAGATGAATAACTGGACTATTTCAGTACTTGGTAGGACTGCTCATAGGTCAGTTTTCACCACATGTTGGTGCAGTGATCTCATCTCGTTATTTCCCAATTCATTTTATTATTGTGTTACTCATCTCCCTTTCAGCCACTTGGATCCGTGTACGCTCATCCGCACCCTCCGCATCAAAATTTACACATCAAACCATGTACTGTACTTTCCAAAATCAAACACGGTCCGCGCACGTCTTCACAGCTCGGACGTCTGAGGACTCAATTTCAGCCCCGCATTGATTGAACAAAAACCAGTTCTGTGTTTCACTCAGAAGACACATATTTTTGTCCTTGCTCTCCCTGTCGCAGTTTCTTCAATCACATATGAGGCTTCTGGGAGCAATGAAGCGTCCGACTGAGACCCAGTTTTTTTCTCTCGCTTCATCATCATGCCTCTCTTTACAATTATGTCGTCCTTTTACATTTGCCTGGCCTGTCAGCTGTCTGTGCCACATCCACAAATGTCATTAAATGTCTTGCCTTGAATCATCTACAGCAACTGCGTTTCATTATGTTTTCATCTTCTGCGATTTTCTTCCTTCTCTGCATATTTAATTCTTTAGCTTTTAGTTGGCAGCGGCTCCTCTCTCAACGTCACTCCCTCTTTGTGTTTGTCATTATATCTCCCAAACAGAAATGCAGCAAAACAAATTCCTTCAACTGACTGAAATAATAAATATTGGCAAATACCATCCAGTTGAAATCCACTTTTGTGTAATAAAACTTTGTCCAAAGGAAAATTACAGCCACAAAGCAACTTAGACAATTAATTAGTGAGCCATTAAAAATAGCTAATTTAGGTAAATCTACTTATGAGGCTGAAATCTAGATGTGGATTTAAACCACAAGCCTATGTAAGCAGGATTTTCTTAATAAATATTATCTTGAGTCGTCCCACTTGAAGCTGTATGAGTTGTTGGTTCACCATATGAGAAATCGCAGTGGATAAATAGATACAGGCCGCCCCCGAGGCTCAGAAAAGATCCTATGCAGTGTACACTTGACTTTGACTTCTCAGTGTGTGTGGGTTTCTACTGCATGAAATATCAGCTGTGGGAGTGTTCGGATCTTAAGCAAGAGTTGCTTTGTTCCCGAGATGCTTCTCACAGTTTTTCGAAGCTCTTCACTTTCTGTTGACTTCACTCGACCTTTCTTTCACCCATCACAGTCCGGTCAGTTTGAAACACAGAAACTATTTCATTTTTCCCGATTTAGAGGAAGCATCCACGGTGATGACATATGAGAATATTACTTTTTCTTAATGCAGTACAAACAGAACCGTGGCTTTTATGCAGGAGGATAAAATGTAAAATGCTCTGTTACTGAATATATTTTGGCTTGGAAAACCAGGCAGTCGTTGGTGTCATGAGACCCAGCTCACCTCAAAGATCTGAGCGCTAGCAGCAAGTTCGTATGTATTGTTAATGGACACTGGCTTTTAGAGAAAACCTTTACTGATTGCTTTGTTTGGCCTCCTGCCCACAAGGAGAACATGAGGGGGATAATCGAGCTTTATTGCTCACTGTTTAACTGTTGATAAGTGTTAGTTTGTTTAATGGCTTCATTTGCGTCTTATTTAATTACTGCCACCGTTTGAGAAAGAGGCAGAGTCAAGGTGGTCGTTGTGTTTACTACACGGTAATTCACCATGAAACTAAAAGTTATTGTCGAGTCAACACAAAAGGACTTTCAAAATGACATAAAAACTTTGTTTAGTTGATCCAAACACACATGCTGACTTAACATAAAACAATTATGTTAAGTCAGCATGAGGTTTTTTTGTTGAGTGTACTAAGATTTATAAAGGCATTGAGCACATGTTCATACTTGATCGAAATCAAATTCATTGTTTTATGGTAGTATTGTTGTTTATTCTCTGTCAATAAAATGTAACAAATATTTAGTTTTTACAAACAATAATGTAATATAAAATATATAATAATAATATATTTATTCAGTAAATATTAGTTGAAGCTACAATTAATTCTACATGCTAAAAAACATTATTTTTCTCACACCAGATTCCTATGACACAGATAATATGTGTCAGGTCTACTAAATATTGTCTTGTTAAGCTGTTGGACTGAACTAAAAGTTATGTATGAACTGTTTCTAGTACAGTAGAGTGAGTTGGGATTTACACAAGCTTTAAATTCATCACACTAAATGAATCAGTTTTTGGGGGTTTTTTTTTTCTTTTTTCATCAAAATGCTCAAAGAATGAGGCAGACAGGCAGTAATTTTACTGCATTTGGTCCAATTCATAGAAGTGAGTCAGTTGTAGGCAAATGCTTTGAAATTTTGATCCAACACAAAGGTTTATTGAGTTAGATTCACATTAGATGAGGTTAAAATAGCCTCAAAAGTCTGTCACTTATTTTTATAATTATATTTCAGTCCCATTGTTAAGCATCCATTTTGCTGAAAGAGAAAACTCCAGAACAGCACTTAGCAATGTCTGAGCATCACACCTCTGCACCCAAGGATGAAAAAATATCAACTCTCTGATCACTTTTCTAAGTTTCTTATCCACATGTCGTTGCTCTTTTTTCAACACAGGAAAAATGTTGGTGTATTAGTTGTAGATGCACTGTAATTTAGTACAAACTGAAGAGGGAGGTATGTCTAGGTATATCTAGATATCATCTTTGTTCGGACTGAGAAGAGACACAACTTTTTAAACATTTTACTGTGGATGAAATAGTTTTTTAGAGTTATTATTATTTGAGAGATATTATCAGAACAAAATTAATTGTCTTTAACTGACTGCGCGGGTCTCCAGATACTCATTTTGCAGCTTATCACTGTGAATATTAAAATAATACATGGAGCCTTAGGGTTAAAACACAAATAAGAAGAGCATCTGAGGTTTCAAACCGAGAGAGGAACATGCTTTGATTGTACTATAGTATGATTACATTTTATTATGTAAAAAACAAAGAATCTCACACACTTCAAACACACAGACCAGATCAAAGAATAAGTCAAAAACAATCATAAGCTTACTTTTTGAAGTGGGGCTGACAGGGAAGGAGGTGCTGCAGCACCATTTGCACTTTTCTCCCCAACACGATTCTTCAAAGTCTGTAAACCGTATCTTCTCCGGGTCTCGTCAACATGCAGCCCGTGAGGTCCGGGTGGAGGGTGGGAGTGTACTCTCACTTTTTATAGGAGCAGATCTTTTCTTGTGTGTTTAAACTCTCGGCTCTGATTGTAGATCATTTGCCACCTCTGACTGCAGATCTATTCTCTGTGGAGAAAGAGAGTGACGGGAAAATTATAAGGGATCACATACGACCATCAGTGTCAATCAAATATCAACATGTCACATTTCTGATGAAACTGTAACAGCATTACAGATCATTCTGTACGACCCTCTACCAGTCGTGTGTGTGTGTGCGCGTGTGTGTGTGTGTGGGTGTGGTCACATACAGTATCCCAGTTTCTATTTTTATTACTTTTCTTCATCTACTCTTGGTTAGAGGATTAAATGATTTATTTGTCATTTACCAAACTTTCATTACGTTTATTCCAAATAAATCAGATGTGCATTTGCAATGACTGTGACTCCATTTAATCAAAAACACTCCAAAAAGAAAAAAAAAAACACACACAACTGAATTTGCTGTTTAAGTAGTTTTAATGCCAATTATAAAAATAGAAAGTCAGCAAACTTAAGCAAGCCATTTCTTCTCACTGGATTTTCCATCAAATTTAATGCGGCGCTATTTTCCGCTGAGTTGATCATCGCCTCACCATGATAGTTGTAAGGCTGTTAAATCAAAGTAATTTCAACAGGAAACTGTTAAAAAAAAATGACATCAATCGCATCTAAAATATGTTGACCCATAAATTTCCAACAGCTTACATCATGTCTACCATCCTCCTCCTTCCTCCCCATCCTCCATCACACCTGCTCTTTTGGGACAGAAAATGGTTAATGACATCTGAAGCTCCCAACTACCAACCGTCTCTCTTTTCCCCAGATGAGCGTCTGAAACTGTGCCAGCAGCCTCGTCCACCTTTGTCTCTCTGTCTCTGCTTGGCATTGATGCTGATCGTGCCTCTTTCTCACATCTGACTGCGCTGTGACACGAGACAGCACGCCATCTTCCTTTAAGTCAGTTTGACTTACTCCTCCTGTCATGAAACCGAACCTCATCCGATCAGACTTCTGAACGTACTGCTCCTTCTCTCTTCCTCTTGAATTACCAAAAGCCTAAAATGATACCGTGAAACTCTTTTTCAAGACTAACTCCTCGGGCACATCTTCTGAAACATTGATTTCTTCATGTGTGCTTTAATCGCTTCGTGATGTCTGGAATTTATATTTCAGCTGAACCATAATAAGTAATAATTTTTACACAGAAGCACAATACTGAATCTGCTTTAGTAGTTGTAAGGTGGTGAAAACCATTTTATCCTTCAGGAACTGACAGCAGTAGCTTTCTTTCAACACCTCAGTAGATCTATGAGCTGATTACTCTGAGAGAGATACTCAAACAGCCTTTTTAAGGAGCACCACCTTTTTCTCATTTAATAACTGATTTATATTTTTGACCTCCGATTATCCCTGGAGTCACTTTGACCCCACTTAATCTTTAACGTCTCAAAATAAACATGATTTTTCTATCGTTTTGTAGCTTAATAGGGATTTATGGGTAAATTGAACATGAAAATGTGGTTTCAATGTCCTATACACACTTTGTAGCATAAAAAATGCAGTGCAATTTAGAGCCTTAAAAATACCAACAAGATCTTTATTTAATGAGGTGATTGGTGTGTGATAGTTACTTAGTAGGTATAACAGGTTTTCTGGAAGTATAAGGGGTGAGATGGGGGCTTATGTTTTGTTTAAGGGGATATTTAGGTAGAGACCTAAACTACTTGAAGCCTAAACTTCAACAGCAATTTTGAATATGATCATTTTCCTGAAATTAAAATTGCTACGGTCAAATTGACCCCAAAGAAAAAGGATGTTAGTAAATGTGAGGATACAAATGGTAAATGGGTTAAATCCCCATTCCCATGTCATAAACATGCACACACTGTTTGAAAAACGTATTCATAGTAGACTACTGGTTGTCAAAATGTGACAAAACAGACACTGCACCCTCACCAATTTCTGATTACCAATTTGCTTTCATTCAAAGTAATTGCTTATTACCTGTTCCTGTCTGCAGTGTCCATGTGGATACACAGAAAACTACCACTGGATTCATTTGACATTGAAGAAAACTTAAAAACATGATGATTTCAGACAGGTTTTGAGGCGTCTTAACAGATTTATGGACAGTGTTTTACAGTGGTCAGCAGAGATAATAATATCCACACGTATGAGCCACAGTGAATCTAAAACTACGTGTTTCATGTGTTCAGATTTAAGCAACCCAGAGAATGAGTGTGGTCAGGTGCTCTCTGGTTAGTGTTTTGAAGAAGCTTAATTGCCTCTCTGAGCTGTGTCTCACAGTCACTGCCACAGCTCCAGCTCCTGATACTGATAAGCAAAGGCCAGCTCTGGTTGACCACAACCACAATGACCAGCTTGTTGTCTTCAGAACGTCACACAACACCCGTCTCTTTCACCTCACGCAGAGTCTTTGTTTCGTGTCTTTTTCTGTGCGCATCCACCCGGGGAAGGTCGTCGCACAGTTCGAAACCCTCTGAAGCAGATAAATACTTAACACAGATGTTCTGTGCAAATGAAAAACCTGCATTTGGAGTCAGAAATACAATCTTGCCGCTGAACTGGAACTGAAACAAAGACGACAGTTGCCAGATTTGTACGTGCTGGGCAGACAGTGCGCCCAAACTATGATTTCATTCCAGTATATGATCAGTTATATGGTTGGGTTGTGATTAAACAATCCTCCATGACAGGTGGCGGTGCAGCATCCTGAGTCGAATCAAACTCAGCTGGGGAAATGCAAGGACTGTGTTAGTGAAGTACTCATGTTCAGCTTACTAAACTTAACTTACTGGAGAAAACTCACCGAAGAAAACAGTTTGAAACAAAGACAACTGTTTCATTATCAGAACAACTGTCATCATTCATCTTGAGAAGCAGAAGCAGTGGCTGTGCAGAAACAATGCTTCTTAAGTGCTTGTTATTGTTGAAATTAGAAGATATTGTTTTGAAAGAGAAATGAAGACCGTGATTAGTGACAAGGCTTTCAAGAAAATTCATTAAAACATTGCTGCCAGTGCTCTGTGCTTTTAGAAAACACCATTGAATTTATCCCAAAAGCCGTCTGCATCCTCCTCTCCAAGGAGGTCTGACACGGCCAAACTGTCTTCTCTCTCGTCGCTGAACCTCTTGGCTCTGTCACCGCATCCCATAATTCCTCCTATCATTGCAGTGACACTTAACTGACCTCCGGATTCCCAGCTCTGACACACAGGTTGGGTTGCATATCTCCAATTTTCGAGCTGAAATCTCCATTTGGATCCCTGCCAAACACCTCCCGATTGACCTTGACAAGTCTGAGCCGCTGTTCTCCCTCAGAAATCCTGCCCTTAACAAGAGCCGTCAATCACCGTGACACCTGAGCGGTTGCTCCTTTCCCGGACCAACGTTTAGTTTTGATCTTAGACAAGTGACTGCCACAGCTGCTGGTGCAGATTTGCTGTGTGTAAAATCTGCTGACTCAGGCCCAGTTGCTTGTACACACTGTCTTTGTCTCCCATCTGGACTGCTGCAGCTCCGATCTGGCTGAGCGACCTGAAAATAACTGCAACACAGTTGTCAAACTGAACTTCAGCGTACACTCAGGCTTGTTTTCCATTACTCTGATAAAAAAAAAAGTGGCTGCATACTGTTTGGATGTTGGACTGCTTGGATGAACGGCTCTGATGTTTACATTACTGCGCTCATCTCCATACTGGTTTGCATCAGAATTGTTGCAGCAGTGATGGTGGGAGAAAGAAATACAGGGATTTTGTGAAATACTTTGTGTACTTAGATAAGCAGATCAAGGCCACTCTTATGGCTGTGTGGTACATACATGAGGTAACAAAATCAACCTGCTGACACCTCTAAAGCTAACAAGTTAACATACAGGATTAATGTTAATATTTAATAAGAAGAATTTTAGATGTTTCGATGTTTCACCAGCGGACATGAGAGTGGTTTCTACTGTCTCACTTTGCTCTCAGGAAAAATATTTATTACTTAAATGTTTTGGGACGTACACGTGCTCGATTTCCTTTTTGAGAGTGAGATAATAGTCTCTCGTGTTCCTGTGTGGAGAACAGCGCTGGAGGCTGAACAGTTTTAGCTTAGCGTGGCATAAATGCTGCATTCAGAAGGAACTCGTGAGCCTGCGATTACAACAAGGAGTTACACACGAAATGCTCGGTGTTTAAGCGGTAGTGTCGACCATCAGTCGTGATAACACCCCTGCAAGGCAGTCGTAACATAGTCGCCAAAAAACCTCTTTGTTCTATTACTGCTGGTGAAGAGAAGACATTGAAGCTAATGATTTAAGAAGGTAACCAGCGCATCATATAATGTAAGAATGTGCAAGGAAAAGATAAGGAGTTTTTCTTACACGTAAAGTAATGGGGGAAAAAATCTACATGACTAAAATTATAATATATTGATTTACATCCCCAGAAAAATTAGCTTTCATTGTCACAACTGATGAATGAGTTGTAATCAGTGTGGGAAACAGAAATCCTAATTCTTTACACAACAAGCCGATTTCTAAAGCTCAGTAAATGCCACATTAGTTTGTTGTTTTTGCTTGAATTTTTTTAAGAAAATACTCCACATACTGCTGTAGATTCTGCCATTAATTAAACATTTTGGATAATATGCATGTATGTATTCCTCTTTCCTGTCTCTGTATGGAGTTGATGTCAGGATATGCTTAGCTTAGCATGGCATGTAATTTATGTTAAGGTCCAACTAGTAAAAATAGGACAGCGCCACATCCTGCGATACAGAACCTTGTAACAGGGAAACCAACTCCTTTATGTGACGTGATCTGATGCAGTGTGAAGGTTTAAGGACACTGCTGCTCCTCTGAATTTCTACCATCATGACTTGTAAAATATATAAAATTGTACATCATTAAATGATCATTTCCAAAGCATAAATTCAGTAATAAATTCAACCTGCAGGTTGCTCTTTAGCACATCACAGATGTGAGATTCATACAGATACACTCAGCATTCCTTAAGAACAAAAGCAAATAAGCATACTGAACAAATAATGAAAGTTATGAGCTCATTTCATGCTTTGGAAACTTCTGATAAATGGTGATATTATGATCAAATCTGGCTACAAATCAGCTCCCATGTTGAGGTTTGGGTTTCCATCTCTGTTGCATCCTTAAATCACTGTTTCCACAAATAAAAGATTCAAATGAGCGTGTGCATGTGTTTTAAATTGCTTCCACCTCGGAGTGGTTCAGTAGTGATCGACAGCAAAGGTGCAGAACCTGAAGCTGAAGTGATTTGACACACTCACACACTCACACACTCTCACACACACACACACACACACCGCCCTCACACAGATACCCTGCGATGTGATCAGACTTTTAACGCAGCTGCACATAATGTGTATTCACTGACGGGGAGGTGGTGGAGAGCAGCATACACTGGGATGACAAAGATGACAGATAATTGAGACAAAACAGACTAAGTGAGATGATTTCACGCTAACAGTTTGCCCGGACCTTTCTTCATCATTGTCCCGAAGTTGTTCTCGCTCTTTCCTATTCATTGCTTTGCTGTTTCGCTTTTTCCTTCGAGGCCCATCTCAATGACAACTGAAAGAGCATTCTCTCTTCCCTCGTTAACTGAGGAGTGCATCAGTCCTAATAAGAAAGCTTTTACACGGTTAATTAAGAGACACTGTAATGCAGTATGTAATGCTCAATTTACTCTATCTCATTCTCCCCCTCGTCCTCTTTAATTTCATTCAGAATCAATCTGTCCGACTCTTTTTTTTCCCTCCTTATTATGTGGACTTTTCTACATCAAGGCCCCGCTATGACTGTCCAATTTGCTCATGTCGGCTCCATTTTGAGCCTTTCCAATAGTTTCCTCTTCCAGTACACTCCCTGATCGGCCATTTCTTTTAATTCTCAGCCTTGATGCTGCTAATTTCGGGCCAGAGGAGAGAGAAGAAGAGGGAGAGAAGAAAAAAAACGATTATATGAGCATAAATGAGATGGTCAGGAGAGATTTTAAGATAATAAAATGTTAGAAATAGGGGGCAGCATTCACCAAAACACAAATATTGGCATGGACTGAGCTGCAAGGACTTGCCAGTGAAACTAATGTAAACATGGAGGGAATATAGAGTGGAGAGCTGTGAAAATAGAGTGGGGTAGTGTTGGAGTGAAAGCGGATGAGTAAATAGACCGATCACACTTTAAGGGCAAAGAGGGAAAAAAGAAGAAGAGGAGGTGTGAACGTCAGGAGACGGAAACAAACAGCGAACACTCGAGAGAGGGAGCGAGCTGAGGCGGACGTTTTAAAGGTTTGAACATTAATTAAAAGTTATCCACTGATGAATTGCCCTGTGATGAATTGTTTCCCTTACCATAAAAACTGTGTATGCATCCCAGAGGGATAGAAGCAGGCCACTAAATCTGCCATCCATGTTTTTCATGCTCTCTGCTTTGACAGTAATGAGCCAGGCCCGTATGATTGGCTGTTCAGCGGCTGATTAAAAGTAGTTTCTCCTAATACATGGCTTTACTTTGACATTTCTTATGCAGCAAACCTAATGGCTTCTTCAACAGTGGTGAGCGTAATAAGTATTTTCATTAGCAGTTTATCTCTCGGTTGTTGTTTCATCTGTGCTTCATGGTGTGATGTTTCATCGCGTGTTCGAGAGGCCGAGACAAGGTGTTAAAGCCGCAACAGCCAAGAACGTATCAGATGACAACGTGAAAACAATGTGGCAATAAGATGGTGGTTGTGAGTGATAAACCGACAGGTAATTATCACCTGAACCTGCATGTCCACTAGCGCTTACACAGCTTTAAAGTTCACTCCCACTACTCATCTTTAATTTCAAAGGAACAGCTCTGAAAACCAGTCCTGCACCAAACAGGGGACAAAGTTAGAGAGTACCTGGTGGACACAGTATTCACTGCTTAAACGCAGAGAGACAAAACAGGCTGAAAACTGGACTCAGAGCTTCATGGTGGTCAAAAACATGACGTCAAATGGATGAAAATGTTGCTCAGTCAGTGTGGGAAGTGTAAATAAGGAACAATGGGCAGGTTTAATGGTCACAACAAATCATTTATGTGGCAGCTGTGCATGTGACAGAGCCAGTTACTGAAAGTTACAGAAAATTAGTAATGAATTACAATTACTAATTACTTCTGTCAAAAATAATTCACTTACTCCTCCATTACTCCAAAACAAAAATATCGAATTATTGAGAAAAATTATTTTTGCTTTAGCTTTTTTCTTATTTCCATTGAGGCTTCAAATATGCACACACATTATTTTAGTGTTGTTTTAGTATTTTAGGTCCAAAGTATAAGAACAGTACTTCAGTGCAATGTTGAAATTACATAAAAACATAAAGTCATGAACAGCCATCAGACAAACTGATTCACCTGTGAACAAAACAGATTTGCATATTTTGCTTGTTAGATAAATCCATCAGGTTGCTCTTGGTGGGATCCTGACCACAGACCACCCTGAGGTTCAAACGGGACCTCACTTCTCCAAAAACATCGGACAACTTGGTCCATGGTGAGCATGGTAAACACAACCTTGTTTGAAGGCACCACAAGTTGTGTAATGGAGCTGTTTGTACTTCAGTCATTTTAACATCAGACTGAATATCAGAAAGTAATCAACTACATTACTCAACACTGACGGAAGTAACAGGACTATACATTTTCAGTGAGATATATTTAAATAGCAATGGACTAGTTTTCATGTAACTTTTCTCAACACTCTTGAAGAGTAAGAAGCACACTAGCACCTAAACAGACCACAGTGACATTTGCAGCTACATTTACATGCTGTTTAATGTGTTGCAACTGTAAATGTTTCAACAAGGTGCAGAGCAAGATGCGTGCTCATATTTGAAAGGTGGATGAGAAGCAAACTTTAGCTAATGTGTTTCTGCTGGTCACAGTCTGTAGATCTTGTGTAGCAGCTGTTTCCATCTGAATGCTTCGTAACCTTCAACCAATTATTCAGAAGAATGAAAAGCACATTTTGTTTTTTTTGCATTTCCATCCATCACTGTTTTGTAAATGAAGAGTTGGTTCATTAAGACGAGCAAGATGTGGCGCTATTACACAATTAAAGGATGAAGCTGATGTGACGTCACCAGTTGGTTTGTGGTCTCGCCATGAAGGGAGGAGTGAGGAGGTGGGTCTAATCCTTGAACCTGAGGATCAAACTACCTGAACTTGCCCCTAAATCTTACGCTAATATCTCCTTAATGATGCAGTGATTTTCAGATGGACTAGATCACTGACAAGAGCTGACTTGACCGAATGACACCAGAATGGCTTGTGGAAAAAATTAGCAATAGTGAGTATTTAATGATTGAAAACTGTGATTTTTGAATTGAAGTCAATTACAGTTTTAGAGTTTTTTTGGAGCCACCATCTAGTGGCCATTGGTGGTATTGCACTCCTTTGCAGTTGCTTTATCTGTTTCTATTTAGCCTATGACAATCATAGAAGAAGAGTGTGCAACAAGATGATGCCGGTAAAAAAGTTCAACTGTGAAGACGAAAATCAAAACATTACTGTGATTGAACGCTTGAGTGAGATTAAAGTCACATGATTTCTGTCTATAATTCACTGAATCACATTTATCTTGTATAGATCCAATAAGTTTTCCTCATCTACACATTATTTATTTTCTACAGTTCAAGATTTTTTTTCTAAAACACACAAAAGAAACAAACAAATAATTTAAAAACACAGGAAGAAAATGCAACGAGTGCAATCATTGTTCTACAGTAGAATACGATAAGAAGATAAGATAAGATAAGATAAGATAAGATATGACTTTATTCATCCCATAATGATGTTAATCCTTATTGTAAAGGTTGGAAAAAGGCTGTTTCGCTGCCTAACATGAGCACAGATGGAATTGATGCAAGCAGCAACACCACAAATCCAAAAATGACATCATACCTCTACCTCTACTGGAGAAGATAGTGAAGTCATTTCCTCCAACAAGCTTTGAACCTAACATGCATTTAGTCTCAGAATAACAAAGGTAAACTGTAATCATGTTGTATCCACCAAATTATATCTCCCTCCTGGTCATGCACACATGTGATTTACTCGCATCACACCAATTATAGATTCAAATGTACCTCGCCGCAGGAGGCACAATAAGAAATGCACAAGGCGAGACAGTCGTGCGTGTCGCACACTTGCACACGGCAGCCGCACCGAGGCTGTTATATGACGTGAAGTGGGAGACAAATTGCAGAGTTGCAGGCTGAAATGGTTCATGGCCTCGGCTGAGTCTGATATATTCTGCCCGCTGAGCTCCACTAATCACTGCAGCCTGTCACAGACACGCCCCTCATCCCCAGAGAGCACACGATCACACTCCTGATCTCAGGGCAGCCGCTTGTCGACCCAACACGACGGACACTCGGGGACACACCCATGTCCGGACACACAGTCAGACGTGTGCTATTTATACGTACCAATCCACCGATTGTCAAACGGATCACAAATGAATGAAGAACAAAACAAAATGCTTTTTTTTTTTTTTTGCCTCCTGTGTGTTTTGTGCGACTCACATGAAGCCAAAAACTGCACACCACAGCATAAAAATTTCCATATCTATCATTTTTAATTGTTTCTCCATTCCACCTCCATCCCGCACATACACACAAACACACCCGTTTGTAAGCCGTATCAGTGTAATTGATGCAATGACTGGAAATAAACAGGCAATTTAAGTGCTGGACACCTCACTGCTCTCTCTCTCCTCCTTCCCCCTCCACTGCTCTCTCTCCCACCTCTGTGTTTCTTCTTTGTCCCTTTCACACACACACTCAGTCACACATACACTGTGGACCATCTCACAATCGAACAAGGTGGAATAAGGGACAAGGTCAACATGCTGGTGGGAAAAAAAACGTGTGAGACGGAGAGGAAATTAGGCAGGATAAGAATAGAGAGGGACAGAGGGCACGAAGAAAACAAAGACTAATCTTACAGATGACTCACGTCTGAACGGTCTGTTTAATGACAAATCCACAGCCCTTCATAAAAGCAGAAGAAACCACGTTAACAGGACTGAGCTCGGTTTTTAAAACATTTTTAGTTTTTGCAGCTTTGACCACACTGCTTGTTCGTCCCGGTTGTCGGGAGGCCTGCAGCTCACAGGAGGTGGAGTTCACTGAGCGCTTTCACCTTCCAAAGTGTTCGCTCTAAAAAGTCATCCCTGTTTGCGTGATGGGTCGCCCTCGCTCGACCACTCAGCCGAGCGGACAGCGTTCCAGCCTCTCCTGCCTGCAGCGAGCTCGGACCAAAAAAAGACAGAAATAGCCCGAGCTGATCCAACTGGCCTTGTCAATCTGACCAGGCTGCAGCAGGGAATAACAGACTTTCTCTTTCGACCGCTCCGCTGTATACGACTGCACTAATTATTAAAAAGCTACATGTCAGGATGTGCTCTTGCTTGTCTCATGGTACGCGTTCATGTGACTGCACTGGTCCCACCGCGTCCTGTTAGTGTCATTTGGGAACAGTCATGGTGTGTGAATATTAAAGCTCGCTACTAGTTGTGTATGCTACCGGAGTTAATAATAAACGAGGTCTAATAATTTAATGGGCCTGCATGTTGACATATCCCACGGGCTGCCATACTGTCTGTACATGAGGTAATAGGAAAAGAGAATCAAGCATAAAATGATACAGCAGGACCTCGCAAATGAGGAGAGGCAGAAACCAAGAACACAGGAAGATGAACAGGAGATATGGTTTCCTTCTTCATGGGAAAAAGCCTCTCAGGTATCCTCAAGTGGCCCCAGGGACACAGGAATAAAATGCAGTTTGTGTGGTAAAAGAGGAAAAATCTTCTAACCAGTAGGAGCCAAAACTGGTATTTAACTCTGCCAAGGAGGTCGTGTTTTCACCCACGCTGGTTTATTTTGTTTGTCTGTTAGTAACATCACAGAAACAACTACTAAACAGATCTTAATGACATGTTTTCCTTTCATTCGTTCATTCATTCATTTATGTTTTGCAAGGTAAGCTATTACCCGAACAACAAATGGTTTCATTTTGACCAATATCAGAGAATATGATCCAAACTAATTCCAAAATCAATGATGTAGAGAGGAATAGGAAGACGAGGGGAGCAGTAGGTACAAACTAAAAACTCTTTGGTTAAAATTCATAATTTTACATTAGTGGAGCTCTGATTGAACGGCCAAATTTTAGTGAAAAAGTATGTGATCAGAGTATGCCGATCAATGCCTTTCATTGCTGATCACAAAAACTGATCACCTATAGCTCATACTTTGCAGTCTGCAGCCTTTCCTTCACACTATGCAGGTGCACAGTGGCAAACCCCAACAAACATGTCTGCTGTGGAGAAGTTTATATGGTCTGTGAGAGTGATGTAAAGTTGCATCCTGCAACACATGCAACGAAAAAATCCCTCACGAGGGAAACATGTTAACAGGCTATCATGACCAGTCTGACACCGCTGCTCTGTCACAATGGTCCGTGGCTCCGTGTGGAGTGACCACACATTTACAGACACACAACCTCAATCACTCACTCACTCATTCACAACCACCACACAAACAAATTATATCATTATGTTATCTATTTAACATGATAGGTCTTCTTTTTCATAAGCTGCAGACAAACTTCACAATGAATGTCGACATTTGTAGGGAGTCTGCTTGTCATATTTAACATAATAGTTTTCCAGAAATGTATTTATTCATTTATTTTGATTTAAATATAATGCCAATATAATTTCAATAAATGTCCCCACATAGGTGATTCTCATGGCTTCATTCACATGGCTATACATTGTCTGTATATACACAAAATATACAAACAGGCAGAATCATGTCTGTAGATGTTTTAACAAATAGGTTTAATTGGTATATATCTGAAAACAAAAGAAAATCATTCAATCATATTAATCAGTATTTTCTAAAATAAATTCAGCACTGGAGGACATGCGTGGTCATTACCTATTCAGCACTTTAAGGGTTAAAAGACTTCAACACAACAAATTAAATTTATGTAATAGTTCCTTTTTTTCTAGATCATGTAACCAGTCAACCAAGCCATGTGATCGGGATCAGTGATCGGCACTCATGGCTGGTATTTGAATCAGCAACATAAAACCTGATCGGAGCATCCCTACTTCACATCTAAATAAATTCAGTTTTAAATTTATACACACATGCAGAATAATATTTACTTCCTGAGATAATTTACTGGACATCAGGCCTGGATTTCACCATGGGAGAGGTTTGTGCTCTGTGAGAGATTTCCAGTTTGTAAATAAAACTGTTATTTTAGACATTTCATCATTGTTTGCTTTACGTTGTGTGGCACGTTTTGCTCTGTGGCTTGTTTTTAAAGGTGTTGATGTACAATCCACACGGGGGACAACACCAATCAGCAGCTGCTACAGTGTCAGTGACTGAAGTCAGAGGATTCATTATTCCCTCACACCCCGATGCCCCCTGGCAGGTCAACTAGGTTTTTATCTCTATCATTAAACCTGCTGGCCTCCATAACTATCATTATGTTTCTGGGAAAAAGAGCTGTAAGTGTGAACACAGCCACCGTCATGACCTCTGACCACAGCACTGCCGCTGTCACATTTCCAGGACTGATGACACTTCCGCTCCCGCTGAGGAAAATACAGTCGTTATCTTTTAAACCACACGGCCTTGACTCGAACCTAAAAAGCAACTCAACCTTGACTTGTGTCTGAACATGACATTGACGCCAGTGCACAAAACTAAATACACCTTCTAAACACTTATTACTCTTGTCAAAGTTACCGTAATGTTATCCACCCCCACATGATATAACAGTAAACCTGTGTAGATATTTGTGCTGCACACTGCTATGAGAAATATTTTTCAAACAAACGATCAATACAGGATTGTATGGTTAAAAAATGACAGTAGATGGAAATTTAAACCATGAGTCTAAAAATAAGGAACAATGAATAAAAAGCTAAGTCATGCAAAATGTTTTTCACTGAGACTCTGGGGTTTTTAAAAAGACTAAATCAGAATTAATAAAAATAAATGATTAGACTGTGGCGTGAAAGAGAGCACAGTGATTTTCTCAGTCGTCTGTGGATGGATGTTCAAAATCCAACAATTATAGCTACAATAACTGAGTTTCAGTAATGAAGGCAAACAAGCTGTGAAAACATCAATAACATGTCCTTTTAGAGCGATGAACTGTGTATCAGAGCAACCTTACCATGCATTTGGAGAAATGTAAATCCCACATTAATCCTCTTGTTTGGTGTCCATCATCATCATAACAGCTAAATACTCCTCCAACTTTTTATTTTTCAAACACTGAGCTGAAATGTGGTAAAAAGCTTGGAGCTGAGTCCTCTGTGGGTGTGTCATTAGGAGAACACTGTCAAACACACAATCTGCTACGTGAACACACATTGTTAAACTATTAGGATTATTTAATTGTGAAACAGCAACTGCAGTATTTAACAGTATTAGTGTAAATGTGTTACCGTGCGACAACATGGGGACTCGATCGTTTGCATGATGGATTTCACAAGTCAAGCACAACCCAAACACACTAATTGATTTTTAGCCATGCTAGCAGCACAGCTCTGAGGATGTTTTCTGCTGCTGACATCCACGAACTCTGATCAGGTCAAAATTTAAATTCTTCCAAAAGTTCGGTTTTGACCCGAAGTGAGTCCCTGTGGTGCCAACTGTGTGGAAGTGTGTGTGGTGAGTGACCTCCAGAAAACAGTTACTGTGCAAACTTCAGACAAATGACGTGTCGCATATTTTTCTTTACTTCTCCCGCTCAATAGAATAAAACCCAAGCTGCAATTTGTCGATGCATCACCTCGGGGGTGAACGTTGTACATCAATGTAGGCGGCCATATTGGTACGGGGCAGCCGCGTCTCCAAATGCATGCGTGTTCATGGAGTCAGGAGGTCTATCTGGAATTAAAATCATCACAACTCTCAATCCTGAGCAGTTTGTTTTGTTAAAAATGTCATATGTGTATTTATGATGCAGGATAGTTGGTCTAATTAAACTGATGCTGGTTTTCATACCCAAATATTTCATTTTGTAGATGGTAAACACAATATTTTATTTAAGATCTACTTGTGTACATGATTAGGTTTAAATATATTATATTATTCCTGGTGCATATAAAATGGCTGCCATGATGTTGGTGCTTTTGGCAGCACATTAGGTGTCCCCAACCTCCCAAAGCTGCTGTCACTGTCATACTGTATGGGGGGAATAAACATAACCAATAGCTGCCAGGGAAATAGGTGGAAAAACATGACTTCTCTGTACAAGCTATGTAGGTTGTGGGCTAAAATTTGCATTAACATTAATATGGTCTGTAACATTATCTGTATTGCGTTTTCTCCTCTCCTCTTCCATGTCTTATTTTTGGTTTATAAATTTCCTTTAGCACCTCTCTCCCCCTCACTTTCTGACGTTGCTCATTCTTCCTTGAAAGACTTCACTTCTTGATGGCAGCATTATCACCACCACCTTCTGACAAACAAACCCCCACTCATTACAACAAAGCACTCTGACACATCCAGCACACACACACACACACACATACGTACACACTGCGTAGGCTCTCTGCAGTGCCTCTACCTCATTGACCACAGTATAATACTTCATTAGCTATATAGCAGATTTTACCGTTCTAAGTGAGATTAGCTTCCTTTGTCTCCTTTTGGCCTCAAAAAGCTCACCGCCATAAACCTTCTCTGCAGCCACAAAGCCAATAACCTCCATGTCAAGAAATTTTATGTTTTCCCGGCATTTTTTTTTATTTGCACTTCATTCCTTTATTCTCAGAAAGTGTGTGTGCTGGAAGAGATCCACGGCCATATGACTGATTGTGACTGTGACACTGAAAATGGCTACACTGTAAAAATACACATGAAGGACTCCCAGAGGGGTCAGAAGCTCCGGTTGTTATTATTAAAAAAAAAGAAAAGAAATACGATACTTGCATAAAGAAAAGTGTGATGCAATTTTCTAAAAAGCTCATAAATTATGAAGCGTACTGTAATGTTTTTGTATATTTAACAACTCTCTTCTGCAATATTAAACACCTACAGTATTAACAATCAAACTGCTTAAGGCAGTTCCATAAAGGGCAGCCATTTGTCTCTCTGCACGGAGGAAAGTTAAAAAATTCAGGAGGCAGGCCGGGGCCACAGAACTCCATTTTAAACCTTCAGAGAAATTTTCAGCGCAATTGATCATTGCACTTCATTTCACAAAGCACAAAGCCTGAAGCGCACAGAGACGACTGCTCAGTGGCAGGAGGAGGGAAGGAAATCAGAAACAGTAAACCTGTCCATCTGGGCCCCGTCTGTGTGGGCTGCTGGTTATTGCACCCTGACAGGGCGTCCACACCGCGAGCAGCTGATGTGTCGCTGTAATCTGACCCAGTGTGGGCGGTGCAACAGGCTCTGATTGCCTCTGTGTTCTGGTCTCGTGTAGATACAAAGTTTAGAACGGGCAAATTATGCATGTTCTTGCTTTACCATAAAAATTACCATAGTAGACAGCATGCAGGCACTAAATGGGAAGCATTATTCTCCAGCAGTAAACAGTGAACATGAAGTTTCACTTTACAAAGTACAGAACTGGTTATTTATCATGTGACAGCGCATAAAATACATATCAGTGATATATGTGTCATGTTAATGGGGGAAGCAGAATGGCAGTTTGGAAAGTGTGACTTTGAAACACAACCATTACATCCATCTAATGCAGGGGTGGGCAATCCTGGTCCTCGAGGGCCGCTATCCTGCACGTTTCAGATGTTTCCTCTTCCAACACACCTGATTCAATTGATCAGCTCATCATCAAGCTCTGCAGAAGCCTGATAACGATCCTGGTCATTTGAATCAGGTGTGTAGGAAGAGGAAACATCTGAAACGTGCAGGATAGCGGCCCTCGAGGACCAGGATTGCCCACCCCTGATCTAATGTATGACACATCTTCATGTACTCTACATAAGTAGAGTACAAATTCTGCTGCATTATAAATGCTTATGTCACAATATTATATTTTCATCGTAGTCATTTTCTCTCCTCCCTTTTATGACTTTATTCAACTTAATTAAAACCCTTAAAAAGTTGGCTTCATCTCAAGTATTTGTCTTTACAATAACATTAAATCTTCAGGACAAAAAGAGCAACTATCAAAGTTAAAAGTTAGAGTTAGTGTAGAATTTATTTATATTCATATGACAGCTGATTTTATTTATCAGGACACTGTGGGTGTGATTGTGGGTGATTTTAACTGACAGGGACGAGGCGCTTTATAAACCAGATTCCTGCTCAGTCCACAGAACGATGTGCCATGTTTCTGTAGAAGGGTTAGAAAACAACATAAAATGAAATTTCATTGACTGTAATCAGCTTCCTATCAAGTCAGAGTCCAAATTCACACTATATGCAAATACAGACGGGTGACAGATTAAAGGAAAAATCTGAATAAATAAGTAAAAAAACACAACAAGTGCGTCCACACAGGTGCATAGCAGAGTTATGCTGTTAATTTCCAATCGCCCTTTGTGTATAATCCTCAGCAGGCCTGGTTGCTTCTGATTTTATACAAGAAGAAAAGTGGAAAATATTTAACTGGCTTGTGTTTCAAGATGAACCACAACTAAAGAGACGTCCACATTTAGATCCAAGGGAAAGACATCAATGAATAACTTTGGTGAATTAGTGCGATACGTAAGGAAACCCAAGGAATCAATGCAAGGAAAGTTCAGACTCAGTGAGAAGAGTCTGGACCTAATTAGATAGGAAAGGATAATATAGAAGAGAAAAACTCTCACTGCAAAGATGGCACACTTGATGAGGGGTCCAGTGGTCAAAAAACACACGGGCACTGGTGCATAGCGGTGGGGGGCAGGGGGAGGGAGTGATATGATCAAAAGCGTCATCATTTGTCGTATTCTCAACAAGTGGGTGAGTGCATGTGCGGCACCATAGACTGTGGCATTTTGAAGCGTCTGAAGCGTCACCATGTTGGGAGGAGGTGGAAGGAGGAAAACGAGGTCACTGCTCAATGTGTATGAGACTGTACATCAGCGCTGATCTCATTGGAGAACAGACCTGTCAATCAAACTAACCACACCCCTAAATACTCCTCTTTTTGAATCCTAACATCTCCTTGTGTTGGAGATGTTAGGTAAATGACCATTTTTGGATTGAAGTCAGTTGGAGCCAGGATCTAGTGGCCGTCAGGGGTGTTGCATTTCTTTCCACTTCCACATCGGCCTCATTTTCAGGACCCAGTCGCTTCGTCCATTTCTATGTGTGGTGCACACAAGAGAACAGCACTGGCCTGAATGCTTGACCTCGACAGTGAGGAGATCCAGACTCTCTGTCACTCTGTCGGGGGACATGGTTTGGTTCCACTTGTCCCTTTAGAGGACGGAGTCAACACTAATCAACACAAAGTTATTCTACGTGATCACATTGATAAAACTGTGATAAAACATTTCTATCCCCATGGATGTTCCAACCCATGGTTTGATGGTGGGAATCATCAAAAAAGAGATTATCTTTAGGATTAATGGTGATTTAGAGACTTTATGCAGAATAAATACCAAGATGAACTGAATCTGCTCCGTCAGCACATTAGTCCAACACCTGACTCTGATTTCCTTTAATTTGTCACTCGTCTGTATAATACACAGATAATCGTGTTGCCCACAGTGTCTGAAGATGCCACAGTGATACGCAAATGTTCACATTACTTTGATGCATTTTCCTCTTATCTGGTTTCTGTTGGACTGATTCCATTCAGGTCTCTGCAGTGAAGGGGCAGCGCCCTGCCTGAGAGCCAATTCACCGAGCTTCTTCTGTGTGATGGTTTGTGAATTATTCATTTAAACATGATTGACCAGGGGGATTGAATTACGAGACTGATTGATCAGTGGGCTCGTAAAAAGGAATCCCAATGACCACTGAAACCTAAGTGTGACTTAAATGCCTGGAGGGTGGAGCAGCGTCAGCAGGCCCACATGCTCTGGTTGTGGTACATCCAAATTGTTGCTGCTTTCTCTCTGAAATAAATCCGCTCTGTAATCTCCTGCTTCTGAATGCTCCCAATATTTCTACTGGAATTATGTCCAACTGATGCTGTGTGATGTTTGGAGCCTTTGGTCTTTAAAACATTTATTTTGTCTGACCAAGAAAGGCCAAAAAAATATTCACATTTAAGAAAGTGGGAACCGTGAATTGTTGTTGGTGTATTTTCCTACGAATCAGCCATCACTGCAGCTCCACTGCGGATATGTTGCACTAGAAGAGCATCACTCTCTTCTTGTCCTGTGCCACCATTCACCACCAGCCTCTGTTTATGTGTCATAAAGCAGCTTTCTTCATCAGCTTTCAGCACATGATGTCATCCATAGAGTACAGGATCCCTGATGGCAACCCTGTTGGTTATGATAATTACACAAACATCTCCACTGTTATCGTCAGTGTTACGATGCTGGATACTGTTGAACTGGTGCTAAAAGGAAGAACAGCATTTACCCAGATATCAGATTTATATAGAAATGTTTCTTGCTTGCAGCAGATTATTGTTTCTGTTGTTTCGGTCTCACACTCTGATTTTCTCTGTGTCTGTCTCCTCCATCAAAGCAAAACAACAAATCTCTGTATCTCTGATTTTTCATTACTGCCTGTCTGACTTTATCCCTCAAGGTTCATGTCTGAGCTTTGTGTTTTGTCTGTCTTTTTTTTCCTTCTTCTTTTCATGCATTTTGTGTATTCTGAACATGGACATCCTCCTCCGTGTGTATTAGAATAATCCCAGATTACACATGGATGTGTTTGTGTGTTGTATCGTCTGATTTCTTTTTGCTCTTCTGGATGTTTTGCGTAATCTCATGTACTGTAATTTTCTGTTTTGCAATCGCTGACCTCTGCAACCTCTGCAAATTGTTGTAAAATTCAGCAATCAGGCCTCCATGCAACACTAATCAGGTCTTGGATTTTCAGAACTGCTGTTCACTCTGCATCGCCCAGAGAACCTGACCCAAATGTCAGCTCCCGTTTGGGGAGAAGGAATGAAAAGAAAAAGCTGTCTGCCACTGGGAAATTCCTGAAAATGTGGAAAGAATAATCCTCCTTTTTATGTCATGTGTATGACAGTATAATAGAGCCACTGTAGATTGAAGAAATATATATATCGTCAGGACACAGGGGTAATATTCTCAAGATCAACATTGTAAATATACAAGAAACAATCTTGAATACTGTCTATTATCTAAAATTAAAGCCCTAAATTTATGAGAAAAAGTTAGATTTATTAAAAAAAAGAAATACTAAATATTTTCTGATGGTTTTAAAGTTACACATTTGCAAGAAAAGGTCAAAGAACCACATCATTTTGCAAGTTTGATGCTGCCGCTTGGCTTGTATTATGCTTACAGTGACCTAATTAAATTATACTTTGTAATCTGATTTAGCAATGAGGAAATACGGGTGATTTTAGTCCAGAATCAGCATATTATCATCAGCATCCAGACTTTGAGGAGACGGTGCTGCTAACTGAGCCAATGCCGAAAAGAAAAAAGGAAAACATACTGATTTGAATCAGGAATTACAGCAGGTCGCAACACAAGAGCTCATCAATGTAATCCATCTTCAAGGAGTGCCGTCTTTTTTTGGTCATTTCTTTTTTTAAACTACAATGGCCTTAATATGCCGCCATACATTTGTGACATTGTGAGTGATAAGACATAAGCCTCAGCTCTGCATCAGCCGTACTCTATGAACATTTATACATGTGTGCATGTGTTATTGTGTGGTACAAAGCTATATATAGACCTTAATTATTGTTCCAGTCTCAACAAAAGCCAAAGTGAGTGCCAAGTCTTCAGGGATGTTCGCAGCAGGAAGAGAATTTCAGAATGTCAATCTATCTTCATCTATATGTTTATAAAACATCTAAATTTAAAATCAGCCCACCTCTAATTGTCTTGTTTTTTTAATCAACTCTTCTCCGCATGCTGCTGCCGTCAATGGTTGATTTTATGGCAGCTGCCTGTGTGGCCTCTGCCTCAAGACCGTCCCAATGGATTCATTTACAGGCCTTCTGTGAACGTACTGTTCGCATGTTTTAATGACCACAAAGCTCTGCGGGCAGCCGGGAGTGAAATGTGTGTTGCATGTGTTTGGTAAAAAGAAAAAGAAAAAAAAAAAAAAAAGAGCAGCGACGGGAGCTACAGCATGCATGAGTCAGTCACGTTCAAATGTGTATTTTCTCAAGTCAGTTGGCAAATATCTGCACTTGGGTTGGCATGCCCACTGTACCCTACTGGCTGCCAGCTGTCACTCAGGAAGACGGAAAGATGGAGGACAGAGAACGAAAGAGAGAGGGGGGGAGATAAAGGGAGTGGTGATGATGTGAGGACACGAGCCCCGAGGCTTTATTTCTCTCTTGTTTCTCATTTGTCTCTCTGATGATAACAAAAAACATGGCAGCTGGAAAGAAGAGAGGTCGACATCAGAGAAAAAAAGGAGAAAACAATGCAAAAGAAAAAGAATGAGGGAGCGAGCGAGCGTGATGTGGAAATATGACAAATCATTTTTCACGTTGATGGCAATAACATAGTGATTCCTAATGCATTAGTTCAAATGAGTGCACCTCGGGGTTTCCCATGACAGTAACCATATACAACAATTCAATGCATACTTTGAATTGCTTTGTTTGCAGAGGGCTACATGTTTACCCACCGCCTGTTGCAGTATTCATTACAGTACCCCTCCGACTAATTAGGACAGACTGGGGGAAAATAAAGCTCCTCTGTAGAAAGAGAAGCTCCTCAAGAGGAAATAAAAAAGGCACATTTTAGCCGGAACAAAAACAGTCATCCTTTTGGGTTCTGATTCATTTTTTATTTCCCCCCTCTCTAATTAGGCAGACACAGGCACTGGTTTATTATACCAGCAATGACAAACAGGTTCCAAACTGTGATGAAAATACAAAATTAATCAACATGAGTGCAAAATGCAATGTGAAAGGTCTCTCATTGATGGCACATTTGGTAAAGTACAATGGCTGCATGTACGAGAAATGGAAGCAAATGGAGTGCGCCGTCCGCCGTGCTGATGCGACCACAAGCAAACAACAATTACTAGCAAACAGCAGAAAAATGGAGCGAGCGTATTTTAAGAAAAGCTCGTTTTCCGCGCTGGCGTGATGAATGAAGACTGTTGCAAACCCTGCTAATGGGACCCGCTGCACTAACAACACACCGTACAAAAATCTGATGTCATGACTTCTCTCTCTGACTTTGAGACCATCAATCAACCTCCGGTCACACGGCTGCACAAAGAGAATTTCAGCTTAGTTACTCCAAAAAAAAGCGTCAGCATGGGCGCAGAGCTATATCAGCACATACTGAGCATTGGACTTGACGTGAAGTTACTTGATATTCTTTGCTCTGCTGCAGCAGATTTATAGATTAATAGTGTTCTTGAAGCCTTTCATGTTACACGACTGGGCATGACACATGCAGATACTACTTGCTCATATTCCACCTCATGGGAAACATTAATATTTAATACGTTTGGCCCATACTATAGTTTACAACCGAGCGGCGCTCTGAAGCTCGAGCGGATCTGACATTTTTTGTAATTTGTGTGTATATTTTGTCAGCAAATGTCAGATACGGCTCGATTACTAACAAACAAAACCGAGCCTGCACACCGAGGGTTTCATAAGACACTAATTTCTTTGATTTACAAGATACAACAGGGTTTACCAGATCAGTAAATCATTATAAAAACACATTCAGTAACTTCTGCTGGATTTCATGTCGACAAATGCCAATAGCCTAAAACCTCAGAAAGTTTCTTCCACATCTCATTTTAGTAAAACACTGTTACCAGCTTCTGCTTTGCATTTTATATTTGCGAGATATTTTCTTTTTAAATGTGATTTGGGAAATTATTCACGCAAATAACAATTATCAGTGTGAGAGCTCCACCTTAAACAGCAGCAGATTTATTAGAAATAAAAAACAGTGATATAAACATATCACCAGTCTTTTCATGTACAGTGGTGATGCTGCGTGTTGGATAACAGCAGTTATTGTTTAAAAGATGCCAGTGTGTGTTTTATTTAATCTTTTTTCCAAGCAGAAATTTTGATTTTCTTCATTACTGCATTCGGTATTACCAACATTTTATCTCCTTCATCCGTGCACCCTGAGCCTGTTACGATGATGAAGAATAAATGAAAATTGAAAGTGCCTCTCAACATAGCAATGTAATGTATGAAGGAGGAAATGTTATTGCCTGTGCCAGAGACACACAGGCTCTTTTGAGACGGACAAATTGTGATTTTATTCCATCTCGGTACACTCTCACAAGCAGCTTCAAGCTATTGATGTCTGTTCCCGCAACTATTGTTATACGACATTCAATTCGGGGACTCTAGGATATCACTTATACGGAAAGTAAAGCCAGATATTGGACGGTGTCAGTGCAACGATGACCCCGCATCCTCGCTCGGCTTTCATCTGCACAGAGCTTTCATCTGTTGGTGAACTGGTCACTCTGCATGCATAGCCCAAGTAACGCTATTCCCGAACTCACAGCGTCGAACCAGCTTTCTGTTTTTCAAAAGACTGAGACATCAGGAGGTTTTTTATCTCCTGTCAAAGTGGTAGGCATACAAAATAGTCAAATAGGCGAAATGAATGCAGGAAGCTATGTTTCTTTAGCCTCAAACCACAGTAAATGGTTATATCAGCATCACAGCTGATGTAATCAGGAGAAGATATGCACTGCACACACCGCAAGACCAGACTGAAGCATAGCAGGGAAGAGAGAGCAGCTCCTGTCTGGTCTTTTTAGTCGTATCATTAAATTTCTCATTTTTTCACCAGCACTGGGGAAGATTCAGTTTTTGAATGTAAACCTCACAATTTATTTTACATATTCACTCATGTCTGTAGGGCTTCATCTGAAACTTCATGTTCTGGATGTCTATAGTTAATGACATAACTGAAGAAGTGGGTATTGTTATGATTATTTACACCATCCATCTGTTATTTTCTACCATGTATTCATTAGTTATCTGCACCAATCAGCTACAACATGAAAGCCACCAGACTAATATTGTGTTGGACTCCACAAGACCTCTGAGGATGTAATCTGTGCTATGAGGCAGTAAAGGCAGCGCTGAATCTGGCTTGTTTTTCCAGCACATCCCACAGACACATGAATGGATTGAAATCTGGGAAATTTAGAGGCCTGGACTATTCCTGAACAAAGTTTCCAGTGGGGTATTATGATGCTGACAGAGGACCATGCCATCAGGGAATACTGCTGCCACGGAGGACTGTGATGTGGTCTGCACCTTCAGTACGTTTATGTAGCTGCTGCACGTCAAAGTAACATCTACATAAGTGTCAGGACCCAACATTTCCCAGCAGGACATTGTTCAGAGCGTCACACTGCCACTGCCGCTCGTCTTCTTTCATAGTGCATCCTGTTGCTGTGTCTTCCCCAGGACACCCAGAGACCCAGCTATGCACATGATGAAGAAAGGTTCAAGCTAACAACTTCCACTGCTCCATAGTCCAAGTCTGACGCTCATGTGCCCGTTGTGCAACCTTTACTGGAGGAGAGGGGTCAGCATGGACACCTTCACTGGTCTGCAGCTACACAGCAACAGCAGTGTGTGCTATAGTAGGTCTTTACGCATCAGGCTTCCTTCCCCATGTACATGAATGAGCCTTGGATGGTAATGACCCGTCCTTGAACCACATCTTTGGTTGGTAGGTACTGACCACTGCAGACCCCGAACACCCCACCACAGCTGCAGCTTTGGAGATGCACTGACTCAGTCGTTTAGACATCACAGTCTGACCCGTGTTGAAGTCAGATTCTTACGCTTGCCAAAATGTTTCTGCTTCCAACACATCAACTTCAAGAAGTGACTGCTCACTTGGTGCCTAATATATCAAACCCTTTGACAGGTGCCATTGTAACGAGATAATCAAAGTCAATTACTTCACCTGTCAGTGGTTTTAATGTTGTGGCTGATTGGTGCATTTCAAGGATTTCTTAATATTCATTCATCTATTTACGTTCAGCTAAATGTGCATAAATACAAATGAACAATGCAGCCGCGCATGTTGCGATCTATTTCCACCGACAACTGCTCCGTTACTAAGTCTTTTTCACGCATTCTCAGTCACAACACCTGGCACCAGACTCAAGTACTGTTAAATGTAATTATAACACCAGCATCGCTCTTTTTGTTTTATCTTCCCACATTACCTCCCAGCAACCTGTACCTCGTGCATCCTGTGGTGTCTGAGTAGCCCTTGTTGGAAATTACTGATCCAGGCAGCTGCCATCACTCAGCTACAGTAAAGGCTGCGATACCTCCATAAAAGACTAAGTTGAATGATGTGCCGCCCCACTCCAATGTCACCATCATTTTCTACAAGAGGCTCACCGGAGCATCGGCCGACAATGGAAGACACAAAGCGGACATAAACATTTGGCTCGGTCTCAACAGGTTTGTTCCCATTTAGAAGAACCACGTCTCTACTTTTTTATTTATTTATTTATTTTTACCAATCCTGCTGTCAGTGGAGGCAGCATGCATAAAATATTCAAAAATTTATGCTCGTAAATATTGATTTATTGGTATAACAAATTTTGAGCTCATTCGTAATCAACATTACAAGAAACAACAGCAATTAGGCAACAATTGGAAATGTTTTCATGTCCCTTTATATTTTATTTGTCTTGGAAGGATTTTCGGTTTGGAGTGCATGTGCTGATATCGCCATTCCCGCTCTGCCAAATAAATAGCGCCCATAAAACTCCAGCGTCTGCTGCACAGGATGGCAGGAAGTTTACAATAAATGTCTGGATAAATCCACGAAAGACAGTGTTGCCAACTCTTCTCCAATGAAATACACTAATGGCTGCTCAAAAAGTCACACAAAGACGATGAGGCGATGCCTTAATTTACATGTAAATTAAGTTAATGGGTATTTATCATCAGAATGAAAGAATTTACAGTGTGAATACAAAAAAGATGAATGCTGGGAGTGGAGACTGAGCGAAGGCTGGAATATGGAGATGCCTGGTTAGTCGGAGGTAGAGCCACAAGCTGCCCCTCTCCTGTCTCCCAGCCAGCTGACCAACGCTGATCCAATGAGCCTCAGTTTTGTCAGCAGTAGTTCAACGAGCTGTTTACCCTGCAAATGTACAACTAATTAATTTGTGTCCATGGCTAAAGACAGAGGCTGTCCAGCTCAGCGCAGGCCTGTGGCAAGGGTACTGACACCGAAGGCCACGTTGGTCCCAAAAAGCCCTCCCATCGCCTCCTTTCCTCCTCTCCCTCCCCTCTGCAATGCTTTTCACTGGAGAAGAGAGGGACTGTGTTTCTGCTCCTGCTGTTGCAAAAGGCATGTGACTCCAGAACGGCTTTCATTAAAACAGCTAAAACAATGGCTGCAAAATGCATTTTAACTATGACATATTTTTTGAAACCCAGTATAATCCCAAATTCGAAATTAAAATCTGTGTATTGAATTCTTCCTGTGTATTTCACTGATGTTTCTGTATTTTTGAAATTGACAAAAATACTCAGCATTACTAATATTATTAAAATAGACTGTGAATTTAGGTGTTTAATATAAAATGACATAAAAGGAACACTGCAAACTGTGCATGTCCATAAAATTTCAAATCTCTTAAAGTAAAATTTATCATAATTTCATACATTATTATCATTATATATTACTAAGTAGATTAAACTACTAAATTCACGTTAAACACTGTAAACTTATGTATACAAACACAATTAAAATAAAGCTGCAAGCAGCGTTGGATGGGCCCTCATGGACTCCCATGTACACCCTGGGTCAAGATACATTTTTTGCAAAGTGAAATTTTGGCGTTCAACATAAGATTGAATTGCAATTTGTGGATTTCCTGTTGATTTCAGCCTAGGGGTATCAGCGCGTGATTTTTAGGTCTTGATGAGTACTACAATTCGGCTTTTCTCCCGTGTCTCTGTGACATTCCTGTGGGCCGCAGCGGGCACCTTTCTGAGCCTAGGTGGCGCTACAGAGCCTATTTTTGCACTGAGGGGTTTGGTTTTTCCATTTTATCAAATTTTTCACCAGGCCTGATGAGTGTACCAAATTTGGTGAGTTTTTGAGCATGTTTAGGGGTCAAATTAAGAAGAAGAAATTAATAATAAGAAGAAGAAGAAGAAGAAGAAGAAAGAAACACTGCAGTTTCAGTTTGCAGTTGTCCACACTTGGGTCGCAGGGGTCTGCTGGAGCCTATCCCAGCTGTCATCGGGCAAGAGGCGGGGTTCACCCTGGACAGGTTGCCAGCCTATCGCAGGGCTAATTGACAGATATCCCATATAGTTATGAAACAATAAACACAAAAGCTGTATAATGTGTATTTTTTGTTACCAGTTTCATTGTTTATACACATGTAAAAATCATTCATTAAACATTAAAAAGCAACAAATTAAAAATAAGATTGCACGCCATGATCCACCTGTACTGATGCTACACAGTGAACACTGTTGCCCTCTTGTGGTGAAACAGCAACAGTATCTTGTCACAACAGTCGCTCATTAGGGAACAGGATGCCACCTAAAATGTAATCATTTGTCTCTTGGATAATTCTCTATCTCTCACAAAAGAACCATTGAGATCACACGTCTTCTCGTAATGTTGCCAACAGTCGGACAGACAAACAAAGCAACACTGACAAAAACATAACCTCACTGACGGATGTAATTACAGTTAATAACTACATTTCAATTCTGGAAAATTACTGTTTTCATGAGCTGGTTATTTTCCACTATTTTACAGTATTTTCAATTTGAAGACTTAATATGCTTCACAAGAGAAAGTGGAGGTCAGCTACTTCATGACAAATGGACCCTTTTCATCCGATCACTTGAATGCGCGATCAAAAATGTTTCTGTTTTGTTATGGGGTCTTACCAGTTACCACTCTTGAATCTCCTTAATCAGTGTTGTTTTACAATGGTGGCATTGAAAATAACACTGTGGGATCCTTGGAATGACTTACCTTGCAATTAACACAATGAGTCAATAGCAAGTATAGGTGCTTTTCTGTCAAAATCTATCTGAACTTACTTTTATGAGCTGTTTTAATCCTGGTGTTCAGTCCACCTCCAGTCTGTTCTGACAGGTTTCCACCTACTGCCCACCACAGACACTGCAAACCATCAATTTTTCAGCTGTAATGGCAACAATGGGTAGCGGGAAAGCTGTCATTCCTATAATGACTGTGCTGTCATGAATATAATGGCTATGCTGTTATGTTTTATAGACAAGAAGTTCACATATTCCCAGTGTGAGCAGAAAGGCTGTGTAGCTGAGGGCAGCTAGCTTGGCTGGGGCTGAGAGTGCATCACAAGGTTGCATTGCATCGACACCAGGCAGTTTATCATGGTTTAAAAAAGAAAAAAAAGAAAGCTAAAAGATCGCAAGGAGACGGTCTCAGGCAGATTTAAGGGTGTCATGTTGCAAATATGCAGCCGGCGGATCTTTCAGCTTGCATCTTGCTGCTGTGAAAACCTTTGATGCACCATTTTCCTGCCTGTTATTGAACGGTTTTGACATGAACGCTGTGTTGTTGTTGTTGTGAAACTAATTTTTGAGGGATTGGGACAGAGTGATCAGTCAAACTTCAATAAGTCAAATGGCAGCGAGTAATGTTACCTTCCATTCACAGCCAATTGAAACGAGCACTAATGATTTGGGACCGGCTTATCACTGGCAGCAACAACACAAGCCTCTGATCTCCCACAGGTTGCCAAGTAAGGCACACTTACAGCCGGCTGGTCATTATTGAAAGTAAGCCCTGAGGCCAAATGCAATAATGAATGGCTGCCTATACATTATCCTGCTTATTACATAGCTCCTTACTGAAGACATTAATCATCTGACACTATATGCTGTTTTTTTAAATGTTTTTCTTTAATGCAGTGAAGTCATTACCGGGGTAGCTCAGTGTTGCAGTCATAGAAATGGTTATAGCTAACATCCACGCTGGGAGAAGAGCAGGAACAACAGCAAGAGCAGTCCACTGTCTGACAGGCAATAAAAAGTATTGTGCTCTCCAAATAAGTCAGTATCCCCCCCTCCCGCCTCGTTTTCTAATCTGGGGCTTTTGCAGTAACTAAGGATAAATTCAAAAACAACAAAACACTGAAAATGCCACACAAAGGCTCTCACACTACAAAGACTCTGTGCTGCAATGTAATGTGCCTCCTCCTCGATCTACAAATGAAAGCCACGCCGTTGAACAACCATGTTAATAACCGGACATCTAACAGCACTGAAGGAGGCTGCATTATGCACGAGGTGGTCACGCAATCGCTCGCATCTATTGACGTGTGATGAAGAAACGCAGATCAATTCAGCAACACTCTGCAGCATCAGCATCGCAGCCACAGAAGGATTTTTTTTATAGGTGTGGGGAAGTCATAAGACTGAGCGATGTAATCAGCAAGGCCATTCAACATGACTGCCATCATTACTGCCAGACTCAGGCCTCGGTGCCAGCGAGTCAGAGGGGAGCCCATCCAAGAATACCTCCTCCAACTTTCACAAGATGAATTCCTTTGGAGATGCCATCTGTTTGTCTATCGCCCGAGTGCCATGTGCACAGGTCTGATCAAGTTAGTGCAGCGGGTACGTCTCTCAAGCTCGTGCACTTCCTGATTCATGTGAAGTCCTCATCGCCGCGGTTTTTGTTTCACCTCTGTGAGGTGCCCCTCGTGGGCTTTTGCCAAAGCTTCGCTCGCGCCAAGTCTACCTTCATTCTGACATTCAGCACAATGAGCTGCAGTGGAAATGTTATCGAGATATGATGGGGCTGCTCAACATCCATCAACCCTTCTACCATCAGAGGCTTGAATTTTTCAGAGCTATAGAGGGCTGCACTGGCCTGATGCACCTACCTTACATTTACACTGATGTCACATAACAAAACCATCAACACCTCTTCTGCCTATTAGTTGCAGTATTTCCACATTTTTGTGCAGCAAGCTGTTAATGCACAAGCAGCTGTGTATCGGATCCTCTGAATCACAACCTTTCTCCTTTTTCTACGTTTAAATTTACTGCCTGTTGTGTGGATTTCAGCTGTTTTACCAACTTAACGACAATTTAATGGGCACACATGGTGGGGGGGTGCTGCTGCAGGAGGAGAAATGTGTAGTGTATCTGACCACAGATGTGTGGAAGTCAATGGAAATCCAGCAGGGTGGGGTTTTATCAAAACTCACCTGACCAACTTTACAATCTTGATTCACCCACCAGAGCAGAGGATGGAGGGGGTATACACACAATCTAACTACAGACTCTGGAAAGCATTGATTTGCAGCTGTGACAAACGATTGTTACATCAAATACAGATAATAAACGCACAACACTAATCCAAATATGTGAAATATTCCAATGGTGAATTTTTGCAACTAAAATGTGGTGATTTTTTTTTTACACCCCTTTGCATATAGATGTGCGCCAATCACTGCCTACAGTCCCCGCAGCTTTTATGGTGTGTGTCTTCCCCCTTTTGTTTGAATTTATATCCAGACTGGGCCTTCGAACCAGAATCCACCGCTCACATATCTGACTGCCAGCCATTCACTGAAACCCGCATCCTCAATCAAGTGGCTTGGCATTTGCAGAAGAGTCGATTGTATTGTTTCACAGACAGACCTAATTGTTTCTTGAACCGTGCCACAAACACAACAGAGGACCCTAAAAAAATTTAATGTGTCAAATACTTGTTGTGTTATTACGCGCGCTAAAACACTGGCGAGGTTTTTTTTTTTTTTTTCCCCAGCAGATCGGAAGATGAAAAGCATATTGGCAGTCCGTGCACATCAATCAAAGCTCACCTACCAGATAGTGCTTCGGATGCCACGCTCCTCTCTCGGCTGTTTTGATGCAAAGTCCCTCAGATTTTGGTCGCCCCCTTTTTTCCCCAGTACGCACGGGTCCTCCTCCGGTGTCCTCCAGAACCAGGTGTGACCACGATCTCGCCTTGTTGTATTCCCATATGTTGTCGCCAGCGCAATTATGAATGCTCCAGTTGATCAGTGACTGGATAGCCTGTGCGATCATGTGCTGCCAGCTCCTCTCTCCCTCTCCCTCTCTCTCCCTCTGTCTACTCTCTGTAACTGCTCCCTCCGCCCGATTATCTCCCCGCTGCGGCACTGGCTACACGGTAATACGGAGAAATAAAACGTGCCTGACTCGCTGGCGAACTTGTGCGCCTTAATATGGTAATTAGTCACCGGACCGGTCCGTGCCTGCTCACCCGCGCGTCTTCGCTAAAAAATACGCTGGCTCTCAGCTGTATGTGCGATTTGCGCTGAATAAATTGTCCCCGAGAAGCCGAAACGTGTTTTATTTTCTGAAAGAGAGAGAGAGAGAGGGGAGAGGAGGGGATGAAAAAAAAGGAAAAAGCTCTCCAATCTGCCGGCTGAGGCTGGAGAAGAAGAGGAGCAGAGGAGAGGAAGACTGGGGCGTAAAGGATGGAGAGGATTAAAGGAGGAGGAAGCCTTTTTCTCTATATACCCATTTGAATTACAGTGAACCATATGGTGCATATTACGTCTATCTATCTATCTATCTATCTATCTATCTATCTATCTATCTATCTATCTATCTATCTATCTATCTATCTCACTTGAATTCTACAAAGACTAAAATACGACATTTCATATAAGACTGTTGTTAAACTGGACCATCTGTCCTGCATATTATCCAGCCTGTTATATTGGCCAGTGCAGTGTTTTGTGAGCGAGACCCCAAAAAAGACGAAGGGTGGAAAACAGGAGGATGAGGCAAAGAACCAGGCAGAGAAATATTTATATATAATAGAATCAAATTTAAAATAGGAAAAGTAAAAGATGGAGGAGGAGGAGGGAGGGGGAAATAGATAGGGTGTATAGGTTTAGGATTCAGAGAAAGTGTGGAGATCAGCCGATGTGGTGTGGAGCCACTGCAGCAACAGTTGAGCCGAGGAACTTCGGGGCTCTGCAGCAATCTGTCTCACCGAGCTCTGCTGCACTGAGGTGTGGTGTGGAGTTACAATCATAACACATCTCACACGGACACCTCTGTGTATGCAAAAACTCCACACCTCAGTGTATTTATGCACAAGTACAAAGCACAGGCACACCCAGAAAGAGGCATTCAGGAGAAGCGAAACGACGAATGTAAAATTGCCCCTTACGAGTTTCGCATTCATAATTTCACTAAAAGCTTCAGGAGCTTCAGGAAGGATCCCAGGTCCCAGAGTTGTTTACTTGGACTGGGCTGACTAAAACTTTCTAAACCCTTTACCTGGATGTGAAATGAAAATGCATGAAAGAAAACTTTTCAGTCTGGCAAAGTGTGTGTGTGTGTGTGTGTGTGTGTGTTTCAGTGGAGAAAATGTGTGTTTTAATTGCTTTTAGAGTTCAACTGCCAGAGATCACTTTGGCCTTGTGATGTGTTTTGAAAAGCAGAGAAAGGAAATGTAAAGTGAAGTCAGTAATGAATTGTGATGACTGAAAATATTCACAAAGCCTTTTCCTAAATATGCAGTGAAGCCTGTTTTAAAAGAGGCACAAACAATCAGTTCCTGTTGATTTGAGTTGACTGTGCACTTTGGGAGGGTCAAAGTCTTTTTTTTTTGCGCTGCAGCTTCAAAGACTTTAGGCAACAGCTTGTGGCTGCTTCCTGCTTCTGGTAATGAAAGGTGAGAATAGCAACAGCTCTAACAATAGAGGTGGTATTACCACTGAAGACATGTTTTACATCAGTGATGAGCTTCTTTGTGAGTCAATTTGAAGATGTGTTTGATCTGTTTTTAAGTCATTTGTTCATTTTTCTTTTGATATTTGAAGAGGTTTTTTTCTTCTTCTCTCGCTGGCGTTGTCACAACACATCTTCACGGCACCTTCCCGATAACTTTTCTTCTAAATGAGAAAAAGCACCTGTTCTTCTCATCATCGGGTTATGACACCTCACAGCGAGCATCAGAGAAAACTTAATTTGGACTAAGCAACTCACTATTAAATGTTTGATTCATTTGGCCACTGCTGCAACTATTTCAGGAGCAGCCGAGCTGTGTGCGCATGTTTATCTCTGGGCTCTAAACACCTGTCACGGGCGATGATGAAAAGCACCACTGCGGCTGAACAATAAAGGAAAATAGAAAGCGCTGTTGATGAAACACAATACAGTAAAAGAAGAGAATGGCTGCTGGAAATGGTTGTTTAAATCCCCAGTGGGTCATTCAATCGCCTGTGCCCTTGAACACATGGCTCTTTAGTGGAATAACTTATGATAAGTGGTACAGTGCTAGTGAGGGGAATGAGAGTCATATTATGCTGTGTTTATGTGTGTGTGTGTGTGTTTTGGAAACTTGAATTTATGAATGGAGAATATCATTGCAGACTATGGAGGTCCCCTGTTTGATAGAGAGACATGAGTCAAGGTTCTTTCTTGGACGACAACATCAAAGTACAGAAGCCCTAAAAGGACATGGTTAACTATATTTTTATTTTCTGCATTTTCCTGTAATAATGAGATAATTTCAGTGGTTTTCTCAAGATCTCAAGTTATTAAAATAAAAAAAAAGTTTTTTTTATTTCAAATATTATAGGATAAATCATCTCGTTATCTTGAGAAAACTACCTTTGTTTTCTTGTGATAATGAGATAATTTTTTGGTGACTGGCCCACAGTAACATGAAATGATCACAACTCCTAACCATGATGAGCAAAAGCACAAACAAGCTCACTCACCTCAGTCTGTGTGCAGCAGCAGCAGCAGCAGCAGCCGTGTGGGACGTCGTGGTCCAGCTAAAGACAGTAATAAAACTTTTGTTTTGATTTCTACATCGCCAGAAAAATATTTCGTTATCTCGAAAAAACAAAAGTCATTTTCTTGAGATAGCGGGATAATTTATCCTACAGTCTTGGGGAAAAAAAACAATGTTTGTTTTCTTGAGATAACGAAAAAAAAAAACTCGAGATCTCAAGAAAACCACTGAAATTATCTTGTTATCATGGGAAAATGGAGAAAATAAAAATATGGATAACCATGTCCTTTTAGTACATATTTGAAAAGAAACGAAAAGAAAAGGAAAGAAAAGAAAAGGAAAGGTTCAGTTTCATTTTTGTTTCTTTACAATGACCAGAAACAGTGTCCACTCTTGACCAGTATACATTTCTGTGTGTTACTATTTAACCACAAGAGGGCAACAGTGTTCAGTCTATGGCATCATGTTCCCCCCACGATCAGCTGCATTTTATGAGGTGATGTTAAAGTTAATATCAAGCACTTTGATCTCAGCATCAATATTCTCACATGCAGCTTTGTGCCTAACAATATCACTTTAGTTTTTATTTCCCTCGTGACATCATAGTACCCACTGTGACGACCTGGCTGTTATGTGATGGTACGACTTGTGTGAATGTAAAGTGTTTTATTCTGTACTTTGTTTCTCATGCTGTGCTTGATGCATTAATTCAGTGGCAGGCACTGAGGTTATAAATGCTGCTGGTTGTTAAGTATTGTTTTATGACAAGTGCTTAATGCACCACTAGCTGTGTTTTGACTAAAGCTCTGCAAATATACTTCGAAAAAGGTTTGTGTGCACAGTGCTCGTACAACAGGGGCTCCCAGATCCAACTTCCACCTCATTGTAATGATTTTGCATTTTGTCAATATGTTGGCTTCTTTTCTTTTTTCTTTAACCATTTTTTTCTTGGTAATATTAACTTGTTTACTTCATTGTACAAGGCCCTGACTGGCACTTGTGATGCTCCTCTTCCTTTTCCCTCCCACACCTTTAGTGATGCTGCAGTCCGTAACATCGTGAGCTGAGTTCTGTCGCTAATTGAAAGAACTTGATTTGGCAGATTAATTCCCCACAGCTGAATCACATATCAAAGGATATAATTCATTTTTAATTTTGCTTCTCAGCAGTTTCCACACAACAGACGCAGCAGCAGACAGACTCTGAGCAAAACAAAAACACCAACAGCCACTTGGGAGGTGGGAAGCAGAAATGGAGGGGACACGAAGGGGCGGGGCAGCACTGTTGGCCATAATAAAAGGTTTGTGTGTGTGTGTGTGTGTGTGTGTGTGTGTGTGGTGCACATGCGTGTTTGTTTTTACACTATACATCATTGCACCACTACCTGTTGTGATTGCCTGACCCAGGGTTTCAGCGCATTACCACCCTAACAGCTTTGCGGCTGGATTTATTTGTTGGGTGCACACACAGGGCACGAGCACGCGAGCGTGCACCCAAACTCACACACACTTTTAGCTCCCAGCTGGGCGAAGGTGTCTCTCTCTGTCAAATGTATGCGGGCTGAAAATGAATTTTCAAATGTGAAGCCCGTGCATCGAGGTGATAAACAATTTCACCGAGGCTCATCCTCTCTGGACAGAAACACAAAGCGTGTTTCACAGGCTCACAGCTCGCTATCTGCTCAGGACTTCATGTAATTTGGTTCCTAAACTTAAGGCAGTTCTCAGTGGTGCAACAGAGCAGATCTTTTTTTAGCAAGAATAAACACTGTTCGTGTGCATCCAGGGTGGAAAAACGTTTTGTGACTTAATGCATTTTTTCCTCCACTAAAGAGGTTATGGTTTCACATGGGTTTGTTTGTTTGTTTGTTACAACACTATGGAAAAACTGCTCAACAGAACTCATCTGTGTTTGCAGAGATGGGTTGTTACCCAAAGAAGAAATGGTTGAATTTTGTACAAGATCAGATGATGGGATTGTCAACTCAATAAAGTCAAAAAAGTGCAAATGTTTCAACAAGATGTAGTGTTGCTATTTCACCACAAGAGGGCAACAGTGTTCAGTTCTTTCTAGTTCAGTTTATGTACACATGGTACAGATAGTAGTAGCAGCTGGCTGTACCCTTGTATTTTCCTCCACATTATCTTCTTTGCTGATTATCACATTAAGCTCTTGAAATAAAGTCAGAAATCTCTGGATGGTGCAGTTTTTCCTTCATGTTTTCAGCTTCCATTTGTGTCTTTTCACTGATTTTGTGTGCAATGGAAACACACTCCTGTCTCTGAGTCTACACAACCTGAATATAACCTGCACCACAATTGCACAACATCCCTGAAGCATTTTTTACCAAATGTATGTTACACATGTGGACAGCTGATCACTTGCATGCAGTAACCAGGATGAAAGTTTTTCACACCTACTCTCATAAAACCCTTCAGCACCTCAGGATGCGCCACCTAATTAAGATAAAAGTAAAAGCGTAGCCACACATGATGTGCGTCATCCACAGCTCTCTGTGGCAAATCAACAAAATTACAACAGCTTAGCCCTTCAGTGAGTGGAGCCTCCCACTCAGCTGGATAACTTTCTCCTTTCGTCCTTCTGTCCCTCCTGTCTTAATGCTCCAGCAGATTGTCCTTTATCACACAACTTTGGACACATCAATACAGTGGTGGGTTGTTGTGTGACTGTCTCTCTCGTTGTCACACACACACTTTGGCAGATATGAAGCAAACAGATGTGGTTGGCAATTGGATAGTAAAATGAGTGGGTCCCCGGTGTCGCTGCATTTCATCCTTCTGTCCCCTTCTTAGTTTTAGTCCTCTACTGTCTCTGTCCACGACCCTTTTCAACATCTTTAAAAAAAAAAAAAAAAAACTCCCCTTGGACCTTTGCTGTGGTCATAGTTGCTACAAATTTAGCTTTTGTCACAGCACCTTCCTGTTGTGTGTTTGCGTCAAACATGAGTAACTGCAAGGTGAATGGAAATGTGTTCTGACAAGAAAAATACTCGTCTTTGACAACACTGTGAAAGCATTTATTTTTAAGGTGTCAGAAAAAACTTTGATAGCGTGTCATTTATGGAAATTTGAGCTGCTAACTGATTTTGCAGTCTGTGTTTTTAGAATATGTGTTTTGCTGATGCTGATGCTGTCTAATTAATTCTTCTTCTCTGGTGGTCCATCTGAAAATAATTTCATCCTTATTTAGATATTAGGCTTCAAAAAGAGGATGATTACGGAGTGTGGATAGTTTGATTGACAGGTGTGTCCTCCAGTGAGACTAGGCTGGACTCAAGTCTCACCCACATTGGACAGTGTCCTCAGGTTCAAGGGTCAGACCCGCCTCCTCACGCCTCCCTTCATATCCAAATATGGTCACTTCTGGCTCAACCAACAACCAACATGGCGACGTTCAAATGCCAAACACCTGGCTTTAAAATGCAAGTCCGCAAAAACTATGACATCACGTCTGCTTCGTCCATTACTCAGACTGCCTTTTAAAATCCATGCCGCATTTTGTCTGAACATACAGGTACAAGCAACAAGTCTGCTTTCTAAAACGCAGTGATGCAAGAAATATAGACTTTAAATGTCTCTCAGCAAATGTGCCGGCTTGTCATAGCAGAAAAAGGAGAAACTGATTGCTTTAAAATGACTGCATTCAGTTTAAATGAGCTAGTTCCCGGGCTGTGGTATATTGCATGCCATCAGAGCTGACTGGGAAACTTCATGGGACTAAACCATCATTAATTCAATTTGTTAACATTTCCTGCTAAAAATGACAAGTAAATATACTCACCAGCTTAACTTATGCAACAGAATCACCCGGTAGGAGTATAACTGGATCATTATCACTGATTGTGGGAAATTATTATTATTATGTAATGAGTAAATTTAATTTTGCAAACAAAAATAAACATCTTTGCAGGTTTGCTATTACCTGCCAGTGTGTAGCAGTGTGTCACAATCAGAGAACTGCAGGGAGTCTTTTGTAAACACAAAAATATGAAGAGATGAGCTGATTTTATTCGCTTAGATTAAATTATTGTTGTGTAATTCTTGACACAAATACTTTCTTTCCCTAAAATGTGACTTTTAGTTGCTAAAAATGTTTAACCAGAAAGAAAAACCAAGGTTGCTGGAACATATTTAAACTATTTAGTCTGCATTAAAAGTTTGCACTTGGCAGCATGGACATGGATTCACAGAAAGCTGTTTTTCTTAGATTAAAAATGGACTGGTAATAATAATAATACCAATAATAAAATCCAATAATCTGTGAGATTTACGTGGGATATGAGGCATGTTTTGATCCAGGAAGGTCAAAGTGAACGGTCAAGCGAGTAGAGTTTCAGTGTCTTGCTTCAGGACCCTTCATCAAGACAGATGCTTGCCAACATCTGTCCTGCTGATTGGAGGCGTACACATGTCACCTCTGGGAAACTTCAAGACAAATGCCGAACATTTCTTTTGGCAGTATGACCTGAATGTGGACAGACAGATATCCAGAAATATCTCTCATACGCTTCTTTTACTCAAGTATTGAAATTCACACATTGTTTTGATTCAGGGGATAAAATGCTCCGAGAGACGCCAGCTCAGCGTTGGTTGGGGAATTGGTTGGTGTAATTTAACATTAATGAATGTTGATGTTCACTGCTGTCCTCCTCCTCCACCTCCGTCTCTCCTCCTTACTCTGTTTCTGGGAGAGGAGATCCGGTAATGACAGGATTTTAAAGGAGCCCCCATGGGCCAACTTTTAACACCCGATAGGCTGGCCGGTCACACCCAGCACACACACACACACACTGTCTCTTTCGCTTCCTCTCTCTCTCGCACAAACACACAAACACACACCCCTGTTCTCTGTACTAGAATTAGCCATTGGCTGCGTTCCAGTCAGATCCGCTCAATATTTCACCCTTCCAAAAAACCACCCTCTCTCTTCTCATTGTTCTCTGGAGGCCACACATTGCCACAGTCATAGTTGTGTCACAGCAATCAATCACCCATCAATGTGAAACGGCTATACCAATACAGAGAAAACACAATACAACTGCACTGTCATCCCCCCCAAAACTCCTCCTTTACTATCACTTGACATCTGTCCTCTGGAATCTCCATCCTGCTGCCCGACCTCCATCCTCCGCTCCCTCCCTCTGTTTCTCTCATCCCCTCCACCACTACATCCCTCGCTCCCTCATGGTTGCAAACAGGCTTCACACCCATTATCACCTCACTGTGATTCAGTCACTTTATTCATTACCCAGTGGGTGACCTTCTCACACATATGCAGACGTTTCTCAATCCATTCTGTTCATAACTGACAGTGTTGGGCAGTTATCAGAGTAATGTGATTACTGTTTTGTAACGAGAGCTTGAGGAAAATTGCAATTTGAACATCAGTACTTGTATCACTTTTAAGGCATCAGGCTGAGTAATAAAGGAATGAAAAGTAGGAATTACTAATGTAAATACACTGTTAATGAGTAAAAGATGATAATGTTCCCAGCAGTGATGGAGGACTGCCTCGTATCAAAAAAACATATTCTACCCTTTACAAAATAAAAGCTTTTGCAGTGTTTTATTCTGTGGTTTCAAATAGTTTCATGTAACTGATGTTGATTTACTGTATTTCCTCAAATAAAAATCTGCACTCAGTTAAAAGCCAGAGCTATAATAATGACGAATCCTGCTTGGTGTGAACAAATAAATACTTGACCACAAATACAGGCACAAAAAAACAGAGGTGAATAAATAAAACCTAATGTGCCTCTAAATATTTCACAATAAAAGCCTCATTTTTAAAAATAAAGAGTTTTTGTCCTCGAAATGGGAAAGTAATGAGCTTTATTTTGAAATGGTTTAAGAAAATGTTTGTGTTATGCTTATGCAGAAACTTACTTTTTTTTTAAATATGCCCCTTTTGATCCCTTCAAGTCTCAAAATGAGGCTCTGCATAAAAATATGACTGATTAAAGCTATCAAACTGAGGACATTATAAATAAAAGCCACTATTTGAGGATTATTGGTATTTGTAATTTAAAGCCTTATACACATATTGTATATATGTATTCAAATAATGAATATAAATGCAAAATAAGCTGTTTTTTGTCCTGCACCTGTACCCAGCTGTGGTTGAATGTGCATGATATCCACACTGTTTGCCAGAATCAATACCACGCTGTCTGTGGAGTAGATGAATGGCTGGAGCCACCTTAGCTTAGCACAAAGAATAGAAAGAGGAAGAATGAGCTAGTTTTATTATTGACAACGTTATCACTGTCATATTTATCATGATCTAATTTACTCATCAGCATCACTGTTGTCATCTATTCTTCAACCATTGTTCCCCTGCATGCTCAGTATTTATTATCCATCCATCATCCATCCATCCATCCATCCATCCATCCATCATCCATCCATCCATCCATCCATCCATCCAGCTGCTGTTCTCAGTTCCTACCTGGAGTTGGTCATGTCGGTCTGTCCCCCTTGACTCTTCTCCAGCCCGAGCTTGGTGAAAATCCCCACCAGCACCATGATGGCCACCACTCCACAGATGATATACACAATCATGTGGGTCCGATCCCGGTCTGGTTCCTCGTGGACCTCTGTGACAGGGGCGGCCGGTTTCCCGGTGTTCGCCCACACAGGCGTGTCATAGTTGGAACAGGAAGTCTGGTCCAAACTGTGGACCTTGAACTGGCAGCAGAAGCGATAGAAGCAGGAACCGCAACAGAACAAGTAGATACCTGCGTTACAGTTAAAGGGCGGGTCCCACTGACCCATGACATCATAGTAACCCCAGCAACGATTGCCGCCAGTTGGAGCTGTCTGGTCCCCAGTGTCTGGTGTGGGTGTTGCCAGCGCCGCCTCTGGTAGCATAGAGGGCTCTGTTGTCTGGTTGCTGGTCTGTGCCAAAGCCTGACCTGACGGCCGAGAGTTCAGTCCACCCAGGGAGCTCAAACCCAGGAGGATGGCCAATGAGAAGTTTAGCAAGAGTGAACGCATGGAGGTAGCCATCTTAGGTTTCCAAGTTCTTGGGATGATGTGTAATAGTTAATGACAGGCCCGACTTAAAGGTCCAAGGTTCAAGAAACAACAACGTTAAATATCCTTCTTGTCCAGAGCTTCAGATTATAGTCAGAGTTACTGTCTGAGCCTTGTAGGTATTAATGAGATATTTGTCAAACTTTGAAAAAACATAGGAGTGTGTTCAATTATTAATGCACAGTTACAGAAAGCTAAAGTGTCATTAAGGGGCAGAGCAGGTGAGGGAAAGAAATCAATCTCCCATCTCCACATGCTCCTAGCAGGAGTGAATGAGTCCCTTGTTAACAGAAACTCATGCACAGACACACCACTGCCACTTTATTGTGTGTGTATCAAAAGGAAATCCAAAATTCAGGAAATGTCACCTTTCACAAAGCCATATGTCATCAGCAGAGGCAGGTGTAGACAAATCCAAATCCGGTGGCTTGGAGGGAATCCAGTTTAGGAGGGCGTGCTACCTACGAATGAACCTGCCTCTGGCATTTCCAGCAGTAAGCTCCCTCGCCGAGTGGATGAATAATCCGGGAAAAGTGAGAACTCTTCGTTCCTGATGGCACAAGCAGGAAAGCAAGGCTGATTCCTCTCAAACTCACTGATAGTCACAGGCACCCACATGAAAGGACGCTTCACTTTGCAGATGGACTCATATTCCTGAGTGGATAACAACTTTAATGCTCATCACTTGAGTCAAATCAGGTCTAAACGTCCAGGAAAAAAAAACAAAACCTCTGACCAAGTGTGTGGAGTTTAACTTGCATCTATCATGCTCCTACTTTCAATGTCACTGTTCAAAGAAAGCTTTTTTATTTTTGTGGTGGGCATCTTTTCGCCGCCACCTTGGTCCACTTTGGTAAACGTTACTCCGTTTTTGAGAAGAGTAGCTCCGGTCTTTGAGTCACGGATCTCTTTACAGGTGATATCAAGGATTCAGCTTTTATTTTGTAAAGATGGTGTAGGATACTTCTTCCCTTTTTCCAACAGGTAACAACAGCTGCACAATATTCTTTAGGACATTACTCCAGGCGCTCGTCAAGCTGAAATCCTGTGGTGATTACAGTCCAAAAGCGTCCTCCTTGCACCTGAGGCGTGTTTTTTCTCTCTCTCTCACACACACACACACACACACACATACACACACACACAAACACAAACACACACACACACACAGTTTCTCTCTCTCACACACACACACACAGCTCAAATCCCTCTGGTCCTGGTGACAGTGTGAGTGTATAGCTTTTTAAGCGACACACAAGAGTCCAATGGCTCTTCTGGCTCGGCGTGCAGAGGGCTCCTGTTGCTGTTTGCTCCGTGTGGGCTCCACTGAAACCCCTCCTCTCCCCCGGATCCCAGGGTCTCTAACAGACCCAGGACACCAGCTGGGTGCTCTGTCTGTCAGCCTGCTCAGTCCTGTCCTACAAGTGCTAAGGCGATGGGGAGATGAGAGAGGGGAAACAGAGAGGGGAGGGCTGATGTTGAGATACTGAATCTCTGATCTTAATGTCTCAGTGCTGCTGCAAGACTCAAGGGAAGCTGTAAAAAAGATAAACGTGCTGGAATTACTTGACCAGAGTGGAGTGTCCCACATAACGGATCATGGCTCATTTTTTGATGGTTTGCCCCTTTTTTTTTTTTTTTTTTTTTTTGTCTCTTTGTTTACGCTCTGATCCTAATTTTCCTCTGTCCTCTCTTTGATATTTTTGCCTCTTCCACAACTTACCTCACCCTTTCCTCTCAGCCCCAGTTGTGCTTTTGTTGTTGCTGATGAAATATCAGCGTGGGGTCAGGGCTGCCTGTGGACTACCCTCTGCACTTTTAGCAAACGCACTTGCACAAGCCTCGCCGGAATAATATTCCCCCAGCCCACTCGGACGACAGAGACAAGTGGAGATGCGACAGCCAAACAGCAGTGTGGCACCGAGGGCAGATCAAAAAAAAAAAAAAAAAAAAAAAAAAAATCCCTTTTT
>OOFC01022698.1:0-33207 GCA_900323345.1 Pseudochromis fuscus
GTGAACAGTGTAAAACTCCTCGTCAACAGCAGATGTTCTGCCTCCTGCAGGTTGAACCGTACGACGATGCTGCTCCTTTCATTCAAGGTGCTGTGAACATGGTGCTACGACTAAGGTGAGACACACATACACACACACACGCACGCACGCACGCACACGCACACACACACACACACACACACACACACACACACACACACAGGTCAAACAGAATAGTGGCTGCTAATAATAGTAATAATAATGATGATGCTGATGTGGATGATAATGATAATAATATGAAAACCTTTAACATTTAAAAAGTTGAAGATTAAAAAACTCATTATTCAGTTTTATGTTTTTCATCATCTGTTTTTTAAAATTGTATTAATGTTTCTGTGTCTTTTAAAAAATGCAGAAAAATAAAATAAATTATCTTAAATTCTGTAAAAAATGAACATCATGATACATTATCTGTCTTTTTGTCCTGTTCAAAATGTAAAAGCACAGAAACAGAAGTAAAGAGAAGGGAAGCAACAACAAAAAGCCAATTGTTCATTTTTGGCCTGAGCTCCCGCCTGCAGCTCCCTGATGAGCCGGCTGCTGAGCACAGCTCTGCGGTGAATAGACATGTGAAGGTCTCTCCTCAGGCATCCAGCACAGCACAATAAAAACCTCCATTTTTATCCTGTTCCTACAAACAAAGTATCTGTCTGTATGCAACAGGTGGTGGTGAACTGTGTACTGCTGAAGGAAAAGTGCTCTGATTGTGCTGCAGTTTCCTGATTTAAAGTTGTTTGTTATTTTTTTGTGGATTTTTTTTTTTTGCTCAGACTCTTAAGTACAAGTACAACATAAGCGTTCATTGCAGCTCCTATTCAAATAGTGAGAGAGCAGCAGCAGGGTTTTGCAGCAAATGAATTAATTCCCACAGAGCAGCAGTCACTGTGTTTCATGTGTTGGTGGCGTTAAGTTGTCAGGTCGTCTCCACGGTTTGTCACCAAGAATCATTGTAGAAGAAAGAGTTTAAGAGTTTCAGATGCTCTTTTATGCTCTGGTGGACATGTAACTGTTTCCTCTTCTCCACCACACTCATGTATTAATGATGAGATTCTTATTTTATGATGCTTTATATTCTTTAAACCAGAAAAACACAGACACTTGACAGAACTTTCTATTTCGTGAAACAGCAGAAAAATATGAGGAACCTCCTAAAAGGGCAAAAAAACATCAAACTCTTCTTCTGTTGCTGTCAACAAATGCTTCTGAGCGACGTAGCACAGACTGTTTCACTTCATATTTAATGTGAAGTTTTTTCTGAGGAATTTGATTCTCACTGAAGAAATGTGACACTGTTCATTGTTGGAGATTGTTGGCTGCAGTGTTTTTAATGTGAATCAGCACAGAAGGTTTTATAAGATGAGAGGCTGTATTCATATTTTGGGATTTTTTTTGGCTGTGCTCCTGTGCTGTGGGGGCAGAACCACAGATATTTATGGCTTTTACAAATAGTATGAGGCTGCAGAAGAGACGGTGCGTTAAAGTAGGGGAGTTGAATAATAGGCTTTGTCGGGACTATTTATACAAAGCTAAGAATTGGTGGCATTTTTTTGTTTTTTGAAAGACCGATACCTGAATCATCTCTCATATGTTACGTGCAACTCACTGTGTAATTGAGAATGCATGAACCCACTCTCATATAAAATGTGACATAACTAGTATGAAATTGAAAACTGGGTCTCTAATAATGTCTGGACTTGTGGTTAACATGAATCAAGTTCACCTCCTAAATATGGGATGGCAAGTGTTTTTTGTCTCAAGCAGTAACTTTATTATTTTCATCCTGAGCCCAAATGAGGTTCATACTGAAATCTAACTAAATAAATAAATCACACAGGAAATTAAAAATTAAGTCCTGCCTCTTACACAAGCCCAGTTCAGAGGGTAGAGGCCTGTAGCCTTCTGCTGATTAGGTAAATAAAGGATTTGCGGTATTTGTAAAGCCAAACTTACAGGATTAGTCTGAAGAAAAACATACAGTATCAAGTGTGTGTGTGTGTGTGTGTGTGTGTATTTCATATATAAAGATTATTAAGATACCATCAAATATTCAAAATAATTTCTAATTTTAGTATTAGTTTAAGACTGTCAATATATTTTTATTATACATATATATACCGTATTTTCCGGACTATAAGCCGCTACTTTTTTCTGACGCTTTGAACTTAAACACCGGTGTTTCTCATGTATCGGCGGCATGAAGAACGTTAGCTTTTTAGAAGCTAGCAAGCTCTGTGCTGCCGATACATTTAGCGTCGTCACATCAGACCCGGTCAGAGTGGACCACATGAAACTGTTCGAATAAATTCAATAGCAGCTTATAGACAGGTGTACTCAATAGTCTGGAAAATACGGTATTTGACATTGATTTTTTTTGGTACAAATTATTGAACATTTAAAAGCCAAAAAAGCCGATTTTAATTATGGAAAAATCCTGAAAAAAAATTACATTTTATATCTTCCTTGGTTTTTTCAGTGACTTTTATTTTGTGTTTGTGTGATTGTTCTTCAACCTGATGATTCTTCAACCTTTATAAGCTGAAAAGCAAAGAGACCTCATTGTTTTTATGTTAGGCTCATAGGCTCTTTAAATGACAGACAGGTCTCAACTGTGATGTCAGTGCTGAAGTGCAAAAGATTGCAGTACTTCAGATGGCAACTAGATGCTGGCTCTGAAAAATTTTGGCTCCAGTTGACTTCAATTTAAAATTGGGACGTGGTTAGTTTGATTGACAGCTCTGGTCTCCGGGGATTTACAGGTGGTTTGGTGGCTCCTTCCCCGGTGAACTCCAGACTCATACACATTGGGTAGTGTCCTCAGGTTCAGGGGTCAGACCCGTCTCCTCACTCCTCCCTTCATATCCAAATATGGTCACTTCTGGCTCCAAAAACCAACATGACCACATTCAAGTGTCAGAGTCCTAGTTTCAAAATGTCCACAAACCAACCTCAGTGGTTACATCCTTCAGTCTATGATTGAAAGCCTCTGTGCTCCAGTGGAAAAAAACAAAACAAAACCAAAAACATTGTGTTCTGGCGCCATGTCACAGTAGTTTTTCACCTGCAGGACAGTATGATGCTGCTACTTGCTGAAATATACAGAACATACAGCACATTGGGGAGTTTAAAGGAATAAAATCAAATAAAAGCTTGTAGTATATATGCTCAATGTCTGCAGTAAAATCTGAATTAACAAGTGTGTTCACATCCAGCTGCACTGACAAAATGTACCTGTCAGCCTGTTTGCAGCGTTGATGTGCTTTCATTTGCATCTGTCTTTAAAATGTGTCTGTAGCTGCTATGTGGTGAAGGCAGGAGCTCCCAAAAAACAACAGTGCAGGAGAAGATTGATTTAGTTTCTTTCCTGGTCAAATAAATCACAGGGTCCGGCCCACAGCCCTCATTTTAGATGAGATTAGAGTCATAAGTCAACACACACCCATACACACACACACACACACACACACACACACACACACACAAAACCAAAGACACATCTTTAATCAGTTTGTTAGCACCAGCACTATATATAAAATGGTGGAGTCTGGATTTACTATCAGCTGGGAGTTGACTTGACTTTCTTTAATTTTATTTGAGAGGTTTTGCACTTAGTAAAAAAACTTCTGGTGGTAGAGTAACTGGATACAAATAACACACAAATGTAAGCTGGTGAACAGTGACGAGATGACAGAATGGACAAAGCTAACATTTTTTCTACACAGTCTGGGGTTTATCTCAGTTTTATGACCTGCAAATTCAGTCAAAGAATTTTTTCAACATGAGGGAAAATTCACTATGAAACAGTGTCCATTATTGTTTTTTATTACAACTCATTTACCATCGTTGTGTCTGATCATTGGCCGAAAGCCGAGGTCAGCCTCCTATGGCTGTTTTGTGGGATGACTGAGGCTTTGACAAAAAATGATCAGCTGTTCCTGTGTGTTTTACTTCTACATTTAACATTGTTGTGCCAATACACTAAATCCCCCCTGCCCCACTCCCCCCCCAAAAGTTTTTGTCTGTATTTACCTAAACAGCTGAAGCTAACATGCCTCTAACATTATTTCTAATTTCCTGTTTGATCGGTTTAATTTGTCAGATTTCAGTTTGAAACCTCTTTTTGATACGAGAAATGGGATATGGAGCAGATCAATTGTATTACACTGCTAATATAAGCTTAAAAAAAATAATATTAAGCAAATAAAACCATTCTTCAGCCAAAAACATTCACTATCGCCCAACTAATCTGTAGTATCTTTAATAAGTCCATCTGAAAATCAAAGGGACAAACATTGGCTTATAACAGCAGCATTACTGACTAAATAACTTTACAAACAGCCTAATGTTGTATGAAAAGCCACTTAGTCCTCAAATCCCGAAAGTACCATAATGTTTTGTACTGTACCTTCTTGTATTGACCCAGTTGTTCTCAGAAATGCACCAGTACCATAAATCTTTGTTATTAATGATCTAGGGCTATTATTTACTTAGTATACTTACTTATTATTTACTGCAGAAGGTATCAGCCTCTATCTGAGGCCCGGCTTTTATCAGACTTTATTTTTAATTTCCTCTGTTTGATCAGCTTAATTAGTCAGATTTCAGTACAAAGCAAGATCAGGATCAAAACATTAAAGTTACTGCAATTAATACAAACTGGATAGTTCCTGTCACCACTTAAGAGAAATCCTTTCAGTGGACAGACACTCTTCATTTCTGAGCTGGAAATGTACTGTGAAATATTTTCAGGCACATGATGTTGTATTTATCCCCTGCTGTTTTTCCCAGTCTATATTTAAGCTCCTAGCATTATGAGAGACGTTGCTTTTACCTGAGTACCAGTAAGTTATTCCCAGGTTTGTTGTATACACTGCTGTATAATGATAATGAAGGTTTTCTCAGGCTTTCTATCTTATTTGAGAAAATCCAGTAGTTATCGTATATATTGGTAAACACACTGTGAAATTATTCATCTAGTGAGGTCATAACTTTTGTTCCCTCCTTGGTTTGGTCAACAAGGTCAAAGTTATGATGATGTTATCAATTCAAAACTGATTATTAGTTTGCTGTCACTTCACCTTCAGCACGACTGTTACAGCAAAGATACGTGAAAAGGAGAAAGTTAGAAGCTGAAACGTGAAGTTGTTGATCTGCTGAATGAATGAACGGCAGAGTTGGGATCTATTTTGGAGCTGGAATGAGGAACCTGACAGATGGATGACGTGACTGTTACTTGAGAAGCAGCGAGTCAGAATAACAGTTTGTGACCCTGAGGGAGGTTTTTCTCCTGGTGCTGGGTCCAAGTAAGAAGATGGATTAACTTCCACAGGAGGGGAAAAAGTGATGAATGTGTGTGTCACAGGTTGGGTTGTGAGTCATCATCCTGGGAGTTGAGATGGTCCTCATCTGGTTGTGTTGTTGTTGTTTTGTTGGTAGAGAGTCCTGGGGGGTCCTGTGGTGAAAACCCTGAACTGTTAGCTTAAGATTGGGGGAGGAACAAATACAGGATGTTATCTTTGCTTTGTTTTTAACTTAAAAAAAAAAAAAAAAAGAAGTAAAATAACGACCAATAAACAGCATTGTGGGCTTATTTGAAGCCTCCACTTAAATAATGGCAACATTTCACAGATGAAAGAACACAATGTTAACATACAGAAAATATTAACTATGTAAATATGTGTAATATATATAGCTATACAGTGAAAAGGACTCTAAAAAAATAAGATATATGTCCTTTTTATGTGTCTTCTCAAACTTAACTTATAAATCATTTTGGTGGGAAAGTCCATTGGACATTTAAAACTACTGTAACTACTGTAGTATATGTTTAAAATACATGCAGTGCAGTCATTTAAATACAGTTTGCAGCCTTAATTTTACCTTAGATCTTTTGTAATAAAAAAATGTAGACGATGAGATTTTAAAAAATATAACATAAAATGCACAAGATATCAATCAGTTAACAAACAAATCTGTAAAATTACACAAGTGGTTTATTTTAATTTTTATTTAAATAAACTTTGTTTTAATAGAAATGTATTTACAGTACATGATTCATCAATTAAGAAAAATCATGAAATTTCAAATGTGTTGTTTCATGTGAAAAAACAAACAGATTTTTTTTAGAAAAAGCAAAATTTTACATGTATTCACAGTTACAAGATCTGACGAGTTGAGTAAGTCTTGAAATCTTCTTCCAGGAACTCCAGAAAGGAGCTGAATGACATCCGGTTTGAGTTCACTCCTGGACGAGGTGAGAGCTCGGATGGTTCCCTGAGTGTTAACATGTTGTCGCTGTAGGACCTGTTAAAGTGTGTGTGTCTCTGCACAGTATCTAAGTCACTGTCCTGATGTCTGTCATGTTGCTTCCTCACAGACACGGCTGATGGTGTTTCTCAGGAGCTGTTCTCGGCTGGTCTGGTCAACGGGCACGATGTTGTTATTGGTAATGCTGCAAATTGTCTTTGTCTGAATGCATGTGTCCATTTACAATAAAACATCACTTAGAAAGAATTACAGTGTTTCTAGGAAAGTAATGAAGATTTTTTTCATTAGCCATGTCCACAGAACCTAAAAAATGACTGAGAGTGAATTTCTTAGCAAAGTTGTTCAGAAGTGATCTGACAGGATTTCAGATCCTTTGTTTTGAATTGGATAAAATCCTGGAAGAGGGTTGATTAGTAAAATTAAGAAAAAAATAAATCTGAAATCAGGAGAAATCACATAAAGTGGGTTTTTATCCAGAGTAAACCTTCAGTTCGTAGTTGATTTATTTTTTTGCTTTTTATTCAGATTGGGAAACATGTCATCCAATTCAGGATTCAGGAACAAAATGCTCTTTATTTGCAACATGTAGTATTTATTAGCAGTAATATACATATATTTATATTTTGCACTTGATTTGTTTATATGTTACAGTAATAAAGCAGGTGAAGTAGACAGATGATTATTATCCCCACACCAAGAAATCACAATCACATTATAACAAGAAAATGTTATTATTACAAGATAGTTTCACATTATTACAACACGCAAACTTATTACTTTATTGTGACAAAATTTTCGTCTTATAAAGATATAAATTGTCAAAGTTTTGCCAATAGAAATATTGCACTGTTACAATAAGAAAACTTTGTTGCTATAAAGTGATACAGTCAGGGTAATAATTTGAATAATGTGAGGCAAATATCTTAAATATCTTGAGATGAAAATTACCCTATTATAATGACAAAAGTATCTTGTTAATAAAATGTTCATGTTGAGAAGTAACATAGATCAGTTTTATTTGATACTTTTCAGTACAAATAAACAAAAAAAACAAGCAAAAAACAAATGAAGAATTTGTGAAAACTAGAAATCACTTAGGAACAGTAAACTGCTGCCTTTGTTTACTTCATAACTTCTTAACAGATGAACATGTTTCCACCCTCTGATCTTGGCAGATATTTGATCACTTGTTTCTTGGGTTTTTCCATAATGGTGCTCACACAGTCTCATTGGCAGTGTTAATAAAATGAAATGTCATTTCAATTCAGTTTTATTTATTTAATGCCAAATCATAATCAAAATGACATCAGTGCACTTTACATCATAAGAATAAGGTCTTATGACATCATCAAAGTAAGAGAGGCATTTATCACAGTATAATAACTTCATAACTTTTTAATCATTTAAAGCACATGTTCAGAATATCCACAGTATATTTATAATGAATATTTAGTAGTTGTGTCTCAGATGAGATGTCTAACTGGATAGTAGTGTTGTTTAATTTGCTGTTATCTGTCTCTTAAACACTCAAAGTGACTCCATGCTGGTTCCTCTACTTGCTGTTCTTTACAGATACACTGTGATAATTTGTTGCTGCTAATCTGAATGTGTTAATCTAACAAGTTAGTGTCTGGATCACAGGATCAGGGTGATTTCATCTGATTTTGTTTTGATAAACTGGCTCACAGTAAAGATGGATGACCTGATTCTCTGGAGCAAAATGTGGGATTTCCAAATCTGAATTATTCTGATCCTAATGAAACTTTTCAAAACAACCTGGGCCCAGGCACTAATATAAAGTCTGGATTTATTCTTACATTGCTGTGAAGCATGTCCTAACTTTTCACGTCTGATATGATCTGAACATCATTATTCTCTGTTACAGTTGCTGCTAACCTTCAGAAGATTGTAGACGACCCGACTACCTACAAAGTATTGACATTTAAGCTGGTGAGTGTGCAGGTGATTGATGCCCGATGGTCTGTCGCTGCCCGGCTGTAAACAGCTCGTTGATGAAAGGTTTAGAGAGGAATGTGAGAGCTGGAGTTATTAGAAAGGCCACAAACAACACAAATAGCTTGGGCGTGAAGCAGCGTCTGTCGCTGAGGGTTTTTCAGTCGATGACATAAACAGATTATTTTAGGAGACGTGATGGAGTGAAGTGAATCTGCAGGGCTGACACTACAGAAAGCTATAAATATGAAATATGTTTAGTCTTATATAAATATAAGATATCAAATAAGTCTTATATAAATATAAAATATAAACATGAAGTGTCACAAAGAAAAGGTTCATAAAGATTACAACAGATATTCTTACATTTTACTGAACATGAATACATCATATTAACCAAACTAAATATAACTTAAACATTTCCCATTCAAATACAAATGCATACATTTAATCTGGAATCTGCACTTAATGTTTGAATGCTGGTGAGAGTTTTAACATGAATAGCTGTGTTATTATTCAGGCAGAAATCCAATCTAATCACATACATTTTTTTGTTATTTACTTAGGTGATTTATCTTTCACAGCTCTGCATCAAGGGGAAGCAGCCTGCATGATTTTTCTATAAAATATAGTTTTTGATATCTTTACATGTGGTTTTCTGTGGAGAAGAGCAGGATTCTGACAAGTAGTGATTTAGTTTTCATCAGAGGAAATGAATAAACAATGAGGTAGTAAAAGAGGCAAAGGTTTAGTAGTAACTTAAAAAAGAGTGCTAGAGTTGTAGCAAGGCAGAATTATATTATGGATATGTTGCAAAAGTATGTAAGTAAGAAAATGCTGCAGGTCAAACACAGGCAATTTCTCAATACAAAGTTCACAAGTCCGTACTCATGTACTTGGCAAGAATGTTTTTCAAGTCAGACTCTGAAGTACGGACTTGCAAGAACACAACAACGCATCGAGGCTAAAGTGCAATTGAAATGCCAGAGTACTTGATGACATCTGCACATCTGCACTCGGCTGTGATTTTAATCTGTACCTATGTTAACGTCAAAGTCAACTTAAACGGCTTTAAACATCTAGTTTGCCCTCAGCCAAGCCGATTTGCACAGAAACAAGTATAAATTTACACGGACAGTGTTAGATTTACACAAAATGACTTGTATCACATGATTAACCACTGCAGAGAACCATATTAAAATTTTAAACAACTAATTTCTCGCCAAACAAACTCTTAAACCTACAGTCCATTAAACAATGACACTAATATTTCCAATTTATTACTGTGATCTCTCTTCCACCATTGTCTCTAAATTTGTTGCGAAATGCATTATGGGTTATTTGGCTTCCCCAAGTCCACACAAGTCTGGTCTGATGCAGGATGATGTCTGATGATGTTTCACGAGTACGCAAGAACGCAGGTACGAAGAAGTACACATATTGAGAAACGGCCACAGTCTTCAACCAGCAGCAGGGATGTTTTTTCTTCCTGCTGATTTAACTGGATGTTTAACAAAGCAGCTCCACCTACTGTCTCGGAGTGCAGTTCACTTTTACACCGCTGCTGTAAGATAGCTGGCTCGTGGCTAAACCTCTGCTAAAATATGCTGATTTAGCTTCGTACAAAAACCCCCGCAAACATCAAGGAAGTGCAACAACACAACATACCGACAATATTACTTATCAATCAAACAGGAAGAAGTCCAGTCAGGTGTTGGTCTCAGTGTTTTATTTAGCAAAGCTCTCTCCACAACTGAAGACCTGTCTGAGATTTACTTTTGTCCTGACCTTAAGTCTGTCTTATTGTTTTCTTCTGTTGGTAAATGTCCTCTTTGGTCTCTCTGCATATGACCTGATGTCCTACTGAAGAAACCTGCTTCTTAAGACTAGCAGAAAACTCATAGGTACTGTAGTTACATGATGTTGCTGTTTACTGTGGTTCCTGCCCAGCTCTAAATGGATAACTAGCTGCTGAAATAAATAAAGGATTTGACATACAGGATGTGATCAGACAAATGAAAAGTGTGTTGACATTTAAGAAAAAGGGGATGTTATAGATGTGTGTGAAGAATCAGCGTCAACCAGGTCAGTATAATTTAAATCAGTAAGTGGTGCTCATCAGGCCGGCTGGACTTCATTCAGATTCATGAAGACGTTTCATCTGTGATTTTTCTTTGGTTCTGACTGACTGGTAGGGAGCAGGAGGTTTTTAACTTCTGTGGGTTAATAATGAGGTCTTAGATACCACTTGGGTTGTTAATGCTCCTGGTCTGGTAACAACTGTTGCTGGAGTTGCATGAAGCCAAGTTTGAAGGACCGTCTTGTAAATGGTCTTATGAGGACAAATAGGATTTTCCTGTGAGGACATGAGGTGACAGGATTGTAGGTGGAGGAAGGGTAGTATATAGCCTTCATCGTTTGTTGATGGATGATTTCTGTCTGGCCTTCCTCTCTTTATAAAACCAATTATCCCCCTGATCTAAAATATGCACATTGCTATCCTTCTCTTTGAGGTAGAGGTAAAGTGCAGATGTTGGACTTGAGTTGAACCATGTGCTTGTTTAAGGGTTGTTTAGTTTCTCTGATGTATAGGTTGCTGTTCATGTGTTTGGATGGAGCAGTTTTTACCACAGTGTGTTGCTGGGCTTGAAGAACAGAGAAATTCAGGAGGATCATTAACAAACATCAGATCACTGTTTTTTCAGCTACATATGGCGTGATGATATCGTCACGTTTAGTAATGTTTTTCTTCCCATCTTCACCTGGAGTGTTTTTTCCTCCCTAAGTCTTTTGGCTTCATTCAGGAAGGCCTTGTTTCCACAGGCTCTAGTCTGTAGTTTTCTTCATTGCGTATTTGAAAAGTCAGTCAGTCAGTCAGTCAGTCAGTCAGTCATCTTCTGTACCTGCTTTATCCACACATTGGATGCAGGGGTCTGCTGGAGCCTATCCTAGCTGTCAACGGGTGAGAGGCGGGGCCCACCCTGGACAGGTCGCCAGCCTATCACAGGGCTTCATTTGAAAAGTGAAGATATTCATCCTGGTTGTGATTATCCAAGTACAGTATTGAGTCAGGGCAGCTGGTTTGTTCAGAGACTGATGTCATCATTATGCTGTACGACCTTTTAGAAATAATTTGAATCTCTCTCTGGATTTAATAAAAAAAAAAAAAAACTATGTAAATGATCTTTTATTGACCTTTGTGTTGTTGTGGGTAAACAACATCTGTGGGTTCGGGTCACAGTGTTTTACAGAGTGACCTTCCTGCCATGTTTGCCTGAGCAGCAACTCGGAGGTTTGCAGGTGGACAAGTCCCTGGAGAGTCAGAGTGCAGGCTGAGTTTGGCATGCCGTGCAGATATATGGGCATGCCTTCATTTCCATATGTTGAGTCTGCTCCACTGCGGGCAGTGTTAAAAAAAACTCACTGCAGCTCGACTCTGCCTTTCTGAGAAAAGAGTTACGAGGGCAGTGCCACAAAAACCAAGGGAGGGAGAATAATTACCCTCATGAGGGGAACAATTCATAACACTTTATGCAGAGGATTTACGGTGTGGGCGGCAGCTTTATAACTGAACCCAACTGGAGATCGCTGCAGACTCTGAGCTCACAGAAAGTGACCTGTTTTTATAGCTGTGCCTTCATGTTGATTAGACAACCCCAGAGCTCTCAGAGTGTCTCTGCATAGATAAGGGCTGAATTGGTGCAGGACTGCCAGGGTTTAGGTCACCCATTCACGCTCCAGTTTTATTTCAGGTTCTCTGAATAGAAAGAAAAACTTGCTCATTTTCAGTGCACACAAATCTGAAGGCATCTGTGCAGCCTTCACTCGGAGGTGAGATGAGCTGCAGGAAGGTAAAGACATACTGTCAGTGGGAGCTGTTTGGTTTACACCCTGGTGTTAATCACTTATTCTAAAATCGATGCTCTGCAGAGGCCTAATCTGATGACACTGGTGTTGGGCGATAAAGTCCTGGCTTGTGTTTAGTGGTACAGTTCATCTTAAAAGCGGTGCACAAAGCTCTGCAACCATTTCTTTGCTGACCTCAAGGACACAGACATGTTAGGACAGGAACTCCTGTCCAACATCCAAAAACTCCTGTCTCGAAGACAGAAGCAAGCTTTGGAAATATAATGACTGCTGAGTCTTTGTGATTCATCACAATTGGAACAAGAACATGCAACATGCGAAGAGACGGGACATCAGTTTACACTTTTGCTTTATTTTCTCATTTATTGTGGTGTTTTAATCTGATATATAGCAGCAGCTGTTTTTATTCACTGTGATCTGTCATCACCAACATCCACACTGTATCAGATTGTAGACATCATCATGTATGTGTATCCACAAAATCCATGAAGATGTGACAAAGTTATGAATTTTACCCAAAGAGCCAAACCACTTCTTCTTCTTCTTCTTCTCTCCTTTATAAGAGTGCAGAAATAGGGACCCTAACCACTGGTAAAATACACAAAAATGAATTTTACAAAAGGCACTGAAAAACAATAACACGAATAACAGGAAACTAGGAGTAATTTAAACATAGTGTGCCTGCTAATATTTCACAATTAAGGCCTGGTTAAGAAATGCAGGGTTTCTGTCCACTGAAATACTGAAACACTTCAAGGAAGTGTTAACTAAACTACTAACTAAATCTTTATGCTTTCATCCTGATCCTGTCTGAAGTTGAAACAAGGCTTCCTACAGGAATCTGACCTGTTAAACTGATCAAATAGAGAAAATTAGAAAAAAAATCTTCCTCTAACTGAAGCGAGCCTCAAATGTTATATTAATTAAAACAGTAATTTCGTACTCGAAATCTGTGAAATATTAACCTCTCTAACTTTCAGATTTTTTTGTTTGATGAAGATGTGAATGATCCTGTGATCCTCTTCCTCTTCCTTTTGGTTCAGGCCTCCAGCTGTGACGACACAGAGATCCCAGATGAGGTGAAGCTGATCGGCTTTGCTCAGCTGAGTGTTAGCTGATGCTCTCTTCATACCTGAAGCAGGTGAGACGGGGGAGACAGTTGAGGGCAGACAGACTGAGGAATACCCCTTCACTTCCTGCAGTATCCTCCCCCACACCCGCCCTGAAAAACTCCTTCCTTCATCCCTCACTCCTCTTCACCCTCCCTGAGGTCGAGCTCTGCCACCCACTTACCTTCACGTCCTTAGCGCCACCTTCCCTGCTCACTGCCCCCTGACCTTTGACCTTAGCAACATTCCACCGCCCAGCGCACAGACCAGGATCAGGAAACCTAAAGATGTACTCAGGTGGTGATATGAGGTGATTAAGATGTAGCTTTGAATGTTTTATTTATTTAATTTTTTTGTTTCACATCACATTACCTCTGTGTTCAGGAACGCTCTCATTATTTATTGAAATGAGATGGTATTTTTTTTTTTCTCTCATGCTGTTTTGTTGCCAGAGTGAAAACACATTTGCTTTGACTCACATCTCACAAACCCACTCGTTTGTGAAGTTTCCCTGAGGTCTGTGTCAGAATGTAAGATTCAGTTAATTTATGGGGAAAAGCACATTTTCATAATAACAAAATGAATGTCTAAAAAGAGAATGAATTGTATTACCATGTCGAGACCTGTTTCACAGTGACGAGAATAGAACCATTTGCTTGAGCGTGCAGAAAAAAACGAGACCTGGATGCTACTGTGTATAACCTGCTGCTCTCAAACAGTGTTACTGCTTCAAAATGCTAGAGGTGCCTTGTTCCTTTCTTTGTGCCTAAGAAAGTAGTCAATGATTGAGAGAAGACACGAAGAGCAGCACCTGCTGATCACCATTTCACCGATGTATTACTTCAGCAATGACACAATTCAAGTGAAGTACCTGCGATTAATGAGGCAGGCTGGAAAAGCACTTTTGGGCTGAGTTTGTGCAGACGCTCAGAAAAGTTCATCTAATAACATAACACAACCTGCAGTCGCTGTTCTGGTTTGATAATCAACCAAAAACCACAACAGTATAATTTTCTTGCTCTGTCCTGCTGCACTACAAAAACTCTTTTTTTGTTCCCAAATAAATATAGTAGTTACTAAAAACTGTACTGTACGACAATGCATCCGAGGATGAAACCAAACGGCAACTACTGAGAGGGTGACGAGCCATTTGTTTGTCCAAATTCCAGTAGCTCAGAATTATTTTTTAGGTATTGAGGCGGTAAATATTAACTTCTACTAAATTCTTTATTTTATGAAGTAATTTATTGTGTTTTTCTATGTACAGTATGTGTACCATTTCAGCATATTACCCTGTTCCCTCTCTGTAATCAGCTGATGTCAACTTTCTGATGAATAGCAACAAATAAAGAATTGCTATTATTTAAAAAGCTGTCATGTATTTCTTATTTGCTGTATGTATTATTACTACGACAATATTGTGACATATGCTACTGTGGGGGAGACCACTAGCAAGAATGTATGTACAAACAGTTAGATTTCCCACGCGGACACGGGGATCGAGACCCTCCTTTCTGGGAAAACAGGTTATTGTCAATCTCAAAAACTATAGTAAACAACTTTATAACTGTATAATTTTATACAATACAATAATATGTTCACAAAACACTTGAAAAAGATTGTCTCCTTCAGACCCCTCTCAAATGCTGTGCAGTGGTTTGGTCCACTTCCATCCCTACTCAGGAAGTTGGTGTGGTGGCTGGCCTCCAGTAAGTAACCACTGTGTAAATATAACTTGATAAAAATGATGTGTCCCATGTGCTTCTTCACATCTAACACTCTAAACACCTTCAGTGTCCAACATTGTTTTCTACTGTGCTCATCAATGTCACTTCTCTCTCACTGATCAATCAGAATGATGGAGGTAAGGCTGATGATATCATCACCACCACTGAAGAAGAGACAAACTGAAAACCCAGTTATTATGTGGAAAACTGCTGCCAGCACCAGGATCCTTCTCTTTGTTTTAGCCTTTTCAGAAATAAACCACAGAGACTCAATGTTCACGACAAAGCAAAGCTTCAGATGTGCCAGAAGACAATCTTTGTAACATAGCAACAGTTAACACTTGAGAGAAACACTATGAACATAAAGCCACTGCAGACGTGCTATATTCAGAGTCTGGACTTTAGTTGATCATATCGACTGAGTTGCTGTTTTTATTTAAGGAAATACAGTATTAATGGTAAGTGTACTTTGTAATTAGAGCACAGTATATATTTTATTTCGTATGGCATATAAAATGGCCATTATGAAGTAATTTTGGAAAAAGATGTAATCAAAGATGACCATAAAGGGAAATACAGCGACTGGGAGTCAGACCTGGTTGGATGGGGAAAATGTTACCATGAAACCGCCTGTCACTAACGATAGTAAAATGCTCACATATCATCGTAAAGTTTAACCACTGACATCAAAACATTATGGATCTGCTTCTTCATGAGTGAGCATCCAAACACATCAGTTTACACAAAACACTAACCAAGGATGAGCCACAGGAGAGACAGAGGGGGACGTGTCTTGCTCGTCAGAATTGAAGCTAAAACATGAACAGTTTTGGAAAGAAACTTTAGAAACTTTATCATGAAGATAAGTGAATTGTGGTGGGAGTAAAACTCCACTGTGTAACATGCCAGGTGAGAGTGCTATGACAGAACCACTGCCACTCACAGTCTGAGACCTGGTATCTTACAGTTTTATTTACTGACATCATAACATTACAGGTTTGTTTCTTCAGGGAAACATTATCTAATCTAGCCAGGACATGCTTTGAGCAGCACTTTTTGTTTCCCAGAAGTGCTCAGGAGAAATGTTTTTGTTTATTGTCCTGCACCACCAGTGAAAGATTATCCACCCTGTGCACAACATAAGTCATCTCTAGCCTGCTCCAGCTCCCACAATCTTTTTACTAACTAGGTTCTCTGTAGGCACAGTAGTGGGTGTTGTGTTTGAGGATCATAGTGCACAAATGCCACACTTTACCAGGCTCAACAAGTGATCACAGTTCATTCATCATCATCATCATGTCCAGAGCGAGGTGTTCAAATCCCAGTGTGCCAACCAGAGGAAGCTCTGAACAGGTCGCTGGATCACTGGAGCTCTGGGGGTGGTCTGGGACTCAGGCACCTGTCCACTTGCAGGTAGAGGTGGGAATAGATGGAGTAAGGATGCAGGGGAACCACAGCACTGATCCAAGGCGAGTGACCAAATACACAAATTTACATAAAACACTAAGGATTAGTCACAAGAAAGGTGCGGTGAGGGTGGTTGACCTGTCACTAACTGAGATAAACAACCATGTACACTCACATTACAGCCAACTTCGAATCATCAGTTCACCGAACCAGCATATCTGGACTGTGGGAGATGGAGCACAGACAAACCATCGCATTGACAGGGACAACATGCAAAATGCACCCAGGATGGCCCAAGCCAAAGGTCAAACTCAGAGCCTTGTTGTTGTGACAGTGCTAACCACTGCACCGCTGTACCTCCCTGCCCCTTCATACAAGCCTTAGCTTTTATAATTCATCATAATTAAGTCACAGGTTGCACCATTGGGATCCACCACATGAGATGAAGGTTGCGATGGTATAAACAAGAGAGAAACACCAGTGGGATGTGATTGGTGTGACTTATAACAGGCAACACTCTGGACCCAATTTACAGGCCAACATATCAGCAGCTGTGTCGAGGTATCAACATAAACTTTCCTCTCTCTTCTAGCTTGGTTAACAATCGCCCCTCCTGAGACACACTGGTGTAAAGTTGGACCAGCTGTTTGTGCAGTGTGCCACTGTGTCTGGGATATTGGGAGACAAGAGATTTGGGTGTTTGTGCTTTCAGGTTTCACGCCCCTGTTCGGACAAAGTGAGTTCATGGTCGGAAAAAAACACTTTGGAGTTTTTGTGATAAAATGACAGAGTATGACCCACCTGCATCTCTCACAACACACACACAGCATTGATCAGCTGACTCAGTAGACAATGACATCAAACCCTCAAACATGAACGTTGTGAAACATGCATCCGGAGCATCACCATGTCAGCAGAGGGTTTTATATACATCAAATGCAACTCTGTTTGTTCAGACTGGGAGGTTTAACAAACCAACTCTGAAAATGAAATGTGCACAAACACAGATTCTTCAGCTGGTAGCGACGTCATTTTCTGCTTATTCAAGAAATTAATGTACTATGTTAGATGTAATATTGCTGTACAATGTTTAGCAGTCTCCTCCACACTGAACACGTTTGATTTGTCTTTTTCTGCTCCTCAATTTCTGATGATGAAGCTTCACTCACCAACTCAAATGTAAACAGTATGGGCAGCTTTATCCAGTTCATAATTGTCACCCTCCTCCAGAGGGAGCAGCACCTCCTGTGTAGTGAACTGTACCCAAACATCACACCACCACCGCACCGCTGTAATGATGCATTCAAATGCCCAGAAGTAGGAGTTTACTTCACAAAGTGTTGTGGTCACTGATACCAAACATACTGTGAGGTGAAGCCATATCTGCACAATCTGATGCAGCCAACTTGTGCTCATCTTCCTGAGAGTCGAACTCCAGCTGAGGGAACACATCTTACAAAACAATACAATGGTTTTGTTGCTCCAGCTCGTCTATTAAATTACAGAGTTACTGTCAGACTAGCTGATAGTACTGCGTGAGCTTGTTGATTTTATGAGCCTACGTATTGCTTGGCTTTTCATCATTTAGCCTGTAATTTTAGGTTTATGGGGTTTTGCATTGATTCATTTTCAATAAATCTTAACAGTAGCACCTCAAAAACAAATAAAGAAAAAAAGAGAAAAACAAACAAAAAAAACAGTCCTTGTTTTGCCTTCATTGAGGAAACTGGAAGAAGGCACCAAGTAAAAGCAGTAGTATAACTTTAATTATTCAAGTATTTGTTTTTTAATATAAAAAACATACAATATATAACAACAACCCCTTTGTGGGATAGATGCTTTCACAGTAAATGTCACATTAGCTTATAATCCTACAAAATTTCTGGAAAATTTTGGCCATGAAAGCCACATTTTCTGTAGAAACACAAACATATTTTGCAGTAGCAGTGCTCCTGTGATCACCGATATGCCAGATATTAACGTATGATAGTACATCCAGTCCTTAATGGTCTTATAGCTACAATTAAACTGACACTTGATTACGACATGATGCTGAATTTCTCCTGATGTGTAGAGGAGTGGATGAGCTGAAGTAGCTGCTGATGTACAGCAACTGTAACCAGAAGAGGTGCAGCTGCAGTAATGAGAGGCTGGTAGCTGAGACACGTAATTATCTAAAGTATGAAAGTGTCAAAGTGGGAAAACAACAAGATGCATCTAAAACCAAAATATAAATACAGCTTTTTTCCAGAGAGAAGAGGCAGTAAAATGAAGATGTAAACAGAAGCATCAGGCAAAGTCAGAATGAAAGAGCATCCAGTGGATTTAGAGACTATGTTGATTATAACTGATGCTACCACCTACCATCTAAATTCTCCTTTGGAAAGTTATCGATTGATATCAAACCAGATTATCTTGTCACCTTAGGAGTTATAATAATACACTGCAGCTTATGTTCAGCTTTATCTGTGTTCATTAAGAAAACAGAGGAAAGGTTGGGAAGCAGCATCAACGTGGATGCAGACCGAGGTCAACAAACAAAATGAAGATCTGCACTTGGATCATCAGAGTCCAGGAATTGGATTATGATTTAATACTTTACTGATCCTACACATTCTTGTCTTTTGGCTAGCACTTCTGCAGGAAGATCAAGAGCTGGTAGAGATTCTGTGCCTTGCTCAAGGACACTTTAGCAGGGTGAAAGACACACTGTCTCTACCATACAGGCCACACTACTGCTGATTGATTTAATGCTTAGAAGAAATACGTTTGGACCGGGAATACATCATTTTACAAAATTACTTTCAATAATAACAACCGCTGCATTTTTGAATTTTGCATGAGTACCACAGACTGTATATAAAAGATGGACATAGTCATAGTGAGTCTCAAAACTGAAGCAAATGTGAAAGTGCAAAAAAAGTGCAAATACATCCAATGGCCTCTGGATGCTGCCTGAAAAAACAACTCTGGCTCTGATTGAATTCAATTAAAAAATGGTTATTAGCTAAGATCAACCGTTCTTATCAGTGATCTGGTCCATCTGAAATCATTTTATCATTATGGCTTCAAAAAGAGGAAGATTTAGGGGCTAATTCAGTCTGATTGACAGGTCTGCTCGAAAAAAACATATGTCCACAACCCAACAGGTGACATCATGGTGACTACGTCCACCTCTTACATAGTCTGTGATAAGACCACACAATGCATTCATTAACATTCATGACCAGAAGAAAAGATGGATGTTGATAAAAACATGAGTTGCAGCAGCCCTCACAGTTTTTACATTATTCGGTGAGATAAAGAAGGAAAAAGGCAAATGATGAAAAAAAACCAAAACATTGTTGTTGTTCGGTGGTCCTCTCATGTGTCCTCTAACATCTCAGGTGCTTCTTGCTGGACATGTCATTCCAGATGCGGTGCATCTCCTCGGGGGAGATCTGGTGGACGGTGATAACCCGCCTGTACCTGCACAGGCTGTAGGCCATCTTCCAGTGATTAAAGCCACTGTTCTGATAAGGGTGAATGCCCAGCTTCCTCAAACACAGTCCCACGTACACATCCTCCAGGTGCAACAGTCTTGTGTGTAATGAAGTCTTGTAGATGAGCTCAGCTACGTCTGCTGAGAACACGTAGCCGGTGCCCGAGCAGAAAGGCGGGTATTTACTCTCAGGGTAAAGGTCTCTGGGCATGTACCACTTACTGCGCATGTCCCTGATGGGGCCGCCGTTTATCACGTAGCCAGTGAAGTATCTCCTCCTGGGCTTGGTGGTAGGTTTCAAGAGCTTGTAGATCAGATTGTCCATGTTGACAAAGATGTCGCTGTCGGTCTTCATGATGTACTGCGCTTTGGGGCAGAAGGTCGCCACCCAGCGCATCCCCATCATGGTCTTTAAGGTGAGGTTGTGGTAGGAATCAATGAAGTTCTCCACCACAATGTCGTGGAAGATCTGACTCTCCTGCTCCACCATCTGGTTCAGCACAGGGTCTGTGTTCCTGCCCAGCAGGAAGATGGTGAGGATGTGGATCTCGCCGTAGGTGCTCTCATCCCCCCAGGTCTCCCGGATGGCCTGCCGGGCATCGAACTCCTTGTGCGTGGTGCTGATGAGGATGACCAGGAAGGGCGTGATGCTCTCGCACTTCTTAGGCTCATTGATGACGAACTCGAAGGCGTGTGGGTTGAGGGGGCGGGTGCGGATGTTAGTGAAAGTGATGTTTTTCGGAGGTTTCACAGTCTTCCGTATAGGCACAGACATGTGGCCCACATACGTGGACGTGGGGCGAGATATGCTCAGGTACCAGAGCGCGCTCGCCCAGCACACCACTGTCAGCAGGTATAAACATGACACTTTTGAAGGCATTATGCTGCATTTAGGTGTGTAGTGATGAGTTGGATCTCATAAGGCTTTCTGTCCATTAGCAGCGATTCACCCAGTGAGGCAGCATGAAGCTGCATCAGCCTGCAGTTGGACATTAATTGTCAGTAATTGATTCCTTTACAGAGAAGAGTTGCTATTTTAATGCAAAGCACTTTAAAACTGTGTGGAAGCTCAGGATCTCTGGGTCCCACGGCTGCTCCTCCATTTACATCTGAAAGAGAGAGACACAGAGGGAAATAGTACATCAGGATAAAAAATATATATGGCCCTAAAAATATAGATTTGAATAAATCAGGATATTTTTTTCACATTCAATGAACTCAGCAGTTTGAGATCAGCAGCAAGTCAAACAGATGTGGCTTCAGCGTCACATCACATCTGTATGATAAATTAGCTCAAATATCGTCAAAATTATCCCAAGAATTTGTGTCTTTGGCGTCAAAGAAAGAGAGACCTCAGACAAAATCAATATCTAATAAACTAAACCACTGGATCAATCATCTGACTCATCTGTCTCGTAAAAGTAGTGGTTATTATTCAGTGGTAGATTTTGTGAACCCTGTGGCACAAGTTAAATATCCTCTGTGGTATCACAATTTTCACACTTTCAGTTTTATGTTGCTTCTCTGTAAATCAACAAAGAGTATTTATGATCATGATGTAATTGCAATACTTATGTCAGCACAGTTACAACACAGTGATATCCTGCTAATACTTTCTGCTAATATATTCAGCAGCGCATCACACAAACACTTGTTTAGAACAGCTTTGTGTTGTTTTGTAATAGAGATATTCAGGAAGAGGAGCTGCAACACTGTAATTCACACACACACACACACACACACACACACACACACACACAGCAATGAGAAAAAAGTGCAAAGCGGTAACTGTACTGCACTGTACTGCACTCATGTAACACCTTCTACCTGAGCATGGGTCTACAAAGTGCTTTACAAGTTTTCTTGCCTCACAATTTCACACACACTCACACCAGTGGAAACAGATTAAGCTGCTATCTAATATCTAATATCAGCAACACGGGATCAGCGTTTGCTCCAGAACACTTTGACACGTGGACAGCAGGAGCCAGGGATTGAACCACCAACTTTACAATTTGTGGGTGACCCACTCTGCCACCTGAGCCAGCTGCCCTACAAGTAGAACGATTAAAGTAGAAGTATTTCATCAACTACAACTATATAAATAGTTACATAAAGTATTTAAATTTAAGCAGATTTTGAGTCAGATTTGTGTCTGTGTGTCTTTAAACACCCACCCAATCATGTGGGTTTAATAATAAAGACGCTGTCAAAAGTTTTTAAAGACAGGTAGTAGTCTACAGTTCTGTGAGTATTATTGGATAATTATATGCATGAAGTGATGGGTGGTTAATTCACAACAATGGTTTGCATTCTTGAATATCTTTTTATTTTACTGATTTTGGCCTTTATTTTAGAGATTTTTCCTGATTTCTTTTCAACTACATGACATAAAAATAAAATTACAAACCTAGACTGTGAATTGTCTAAAGTAAATTATCCTCAGCAAAAGTACCAACAAAGTATTGTTTGTTAATTGAAAGATACCTTGTGTAATTATGGAAGGTATCACAACAGAAACATTAAACCAATGTGTTTTTATCAGTATTGGTATTTTACATGTGCAAATATTCTTTATGGAAAATTAAAAGATTAAAAATTGCACAAGACATCGTGTAAAGCTACAAACTGTGTTTTAATTACGGACAATTACTAATTTTCTAAATTGCTGATTTTAAGCCCAGCTGTTGGAAAATTGCAGTTTTCTGTGTCGTAACTCCAGCTGATAATTATGTGCTGTGGAGAGACAACAAGTGTGTTTCAGTGAAATTAAACGTGCTTCAAATTTGTATTCTCTCCCCACTGGCTTTGTTTGACCGTCAATAACAGTACCTCATTCATTACTACACAGTGAATCAAATCCCTGTGCTGGGGAGTAACAGGATGGTTTCATATCTTCAACCATGTGATAACATTGTCAAACATTCAGTAGTGATCCTGACGCGCAGGTTTCACAGGAGGACACCAACAGCTAGAAAGAAACATGCTTTCCAAGCTCTCTTGTTGTGTGCTTGAACAGAGCTGAGGGTTGGCAGCAGCCTGCATGGCAGCGTGATGTGGTGGCTCACAGGGAACACTGAGCCACCATCAGCTTCTCCCCTGGGAGGTTTTATTCCCTCTGTTTTGTTCTGCGTTGTGCTGCTATCCCGTCTGCCTGCTACACATGTCTGTCATTGTGTAGACACTGACACGACATTTGCTTTTTTCATGCAGGTGGCTGAGCACCTCAGGAAGATGCTCCACAAGTAAATCATGTCTCCTGCCTTGTCTTTTGACTTTTATCTGAAGCTCTCAGTGGCTTCGTTTTCTTTCCATTCAGGGAAGATCAGACGATGCATTTTGCAAGAGAATGGCCATAATGCAATAAAACAGCACCTATCTTCAAATCTAGAGAGTAGCAGAAGTCAGTCTGAGCGCACAAATGTAGCTGTAATGACATGATTTGAATTCCATTTAAGAATAGAGAGCAATTACCTGCAGGCTGTACCCATATACCAAAGTACTGAGAGACATACCACTGACAACAGAGAACACATAAATACTGTTATTACTGCTTTTTTCTTTGCTGGACTTTCATGTCGTTATTTTCCAGAACATTTCCAGGACATTTTCTGTGGCTTAAGAACCACAACAGATTGTTCAGGTCCTGTACCATTATAAAAAATCTCATATAGGTTTACGGCATCATAGTGTAGTCAGCGTGTGGAGTAAAAAATATGGTATGTATTAGAAATGTGAGAATATGGCACAAAAAAGGTCAAAGTAGTATGTTGTAGAAATGTCACAAAACATGTCATAAACATGTGTGACTGTGACTCCGTCTAAAGTGATTGTATAGTCTGAGAGTATATTTCACAGCAGCAGAGTATCACTCTGAGGCTGTTTTACCAATGTTGTTACTTCTCAGTTGATTTAGTTTCTCTTGAGTCTTTCAGCAGAAACTCTCATGTTGGGAGTATTTTCTCACAATATCAGGCGTCTCCTCCCCTTTGTGAAATTACTGTTAGATCTCAAAGGATTTAGAGAAGCAAACAATTGTTCCGGTTAACAACAGTTTACTAAGACACACAGACACATCAATACTTTCTCATATCAGAGGAGAGACAAGAAGGTCGAGCAGAGTGAAGACAGTACAGCAGGGGCAGGCTGAGCAGTGTTTGCTCCGAGGTTAATAACACAACAATGAAAACAGAACAACAAAGCGCACAGCCTCTATGTACATACACACATGCTCAAATATGTAATAACCGATGCTCAGTCCCATCTCACTTTCCAGACTGAGGTGAAAATATTTATGAGACAGAACTGAGAGCTTTATGTGGCAGTGCTTTTGGCTGCAAGTCAGTAAAACACAACCTCCAGTGGCTTTTCAGAACAAACACACTGCTCTCTGCCATACGCACACACACTGAGACTGAACAGACAACTACATCTGCCCCTGAATATGATGAAGTGCATGTGATTAATACTAAATGTCTTCAATACAAGATTCTTTTTATGATCCCGCAATCAAATCAAATGATAAAATAACTGTACATTTATAAGTTGGTCATTGAAATACAGATTTTAGATTAAATTGTATATATATTCTTGTGTATTTTTTTGTCTTTTTAATGTTTAATAAAGGATATTTAGACTCATAAAAACAATGTAAGTTGTAAAAACACAACTATTCAATGTTATTCTCATAATTCTTTTGTTTTTTTAACCAGACATTTGTCAAATAAACAAATATGTAAAATAAGAGAACTACAGCGTTTTAATTGTCACTCGTTTTGTTAAACTGAATAGATGAATTGTATTAAACATGAATTTCAGAGTTTCATTCATTTAAAATAAAGTGAAATTCTGAAAAAATATGTAAAAACATTTTAACAGTTTTTAATGTGAAAAAAATCGTACACACGTAACTTGAGTCAATTTATGCTTTTTAATATTTTTTGTATTTCAAAAATACACTAAATTCCGGTTCAACAAACATAAATAATTCTATCAAACTACATTTTTTTGCTTTGTTTGCTTCACATAGAGAGTATATTTGTGAAAGCATAATAAATCTTTGAATGTAGTTTAACAATATTTAATCTTAACTGTTTTCTTTCAAAAATTGAAATGTTGTTGTTATTCAGTGTTACAGGGTTTTCCATGGTATTTTACATTGGAAGTGCAAATTTACAGAAATTGTAGCGTATGTGTTTTTGTATATTTCAAAAATCCATTTAAAAAAAAATCTGTCCTGGTTTAAAATTCCTTAGTGTCATTTTTCCCATGTAATGTTGCATTAGACATTTAAATTGAAAGTCTATTTTTGGTATTTTTATTTTGAAAATATTTATATAAAAATACAAAAAAATATGTAGAATAAATAGAAAGAAATCTAGAAAATTACAGAACAGTTTTGTTGTGTTGTGTTTAAGAGTAGCATCACTTTTCTGGATGAGATAAAGAGATGTAAATTTGCCTGACTGCACCTGAGTCGGGGGAAACATCTTTAAACAGAGGTGTGGATGTAGGGAGATGCTGCAGTGAGATGTTGAGCCTGATGATGTTCGGGTTGGATCATGTGCAACAGCCTAATCTTAACCATCTTAATGAGACCCGGCTGTAATTATAGGCTTTCTGCTCTGCTGCCACTGCACTCAGCAGTGGTTTCTGAAGCAACCTTTGACTTCAGACAGGTAAAGTAGAAATATAAAGAGATGCAGAAAACGATGCTCTTCACTGTGGTCGGGGACTTTTAACAGAATCACAATAAAATGGTTTCAAATGCTTTACAAGTGAAACTGTGACCATAAAAAAGAGGAAGTGGACTGTAAAACTCATGAATGAGTTCATTTTTATAATTTATTAATATTTTGATGCGTTTTACCAAATACAGAGTAAAAAATCCACAAAGTAAATATTACATTACAAAATTACAGATTACTTTTTCCCAGTGTACCTCCTTCCAGCTCTAAGGTTCAGCTTGGTTGTGTATTTATGTGAAATGTGGCAGCTCTGTCTGTGTTTAGATCACTGTATCACTGAGCACAGCCAGCACTCAAAGCTGCCAGACTTTTGCAGGCCTATTATTCCAATCACTCTGCATAATATGGGATGTCACACTGAGTGTCAGTCATAAAAAAGTCTCCCACTGTTTGTGACCAGATTGGTCCAACTGGAAGGATGGGACATTTTAAAAGGAGTATAGGAACACCTTCAGGACATGAACCTCAACACACAAACACAACAGGCAGAGGAACTAAAGGGAGGAATAATTAGCTTATACTACCAGCACACACCCAATTTATCAAGATTTATTATACAGCACGAGGTAAACCTGTATAGGAGGGCAGCACTCAAAGACAGCCATTCATCAACACATGACGTTTTTTCTCCCTGCTTCTGGGGTGACTGTTTGGTGGACTGATTTCTAAAAGTGGCCTATTACGCACTCCTCTGCACACACAACAAAAATGTTTTGATTCATGGCCCGATGACCATCTGCAGACGGCTCTCCAAAGTGTTTTTCCAATAACAGCGTCTCAGAGCTAATAGGTTGCCAGATTGAATTAACTGGTTCATACAGAGGTGCAGTACTGAGGAGCGCCGGCACACCAAATTTAAATTGATTACCTCGCCTTTCATTTGACACAACACTCTTTGAATATTACTGCTTATACTTTTAATGACACATCACGCTAATGACACAACTTTAGAGATAACAATATTAGAATACATGCACTGCATTTTAATACAGGGTTCCCACTTCTTTTAAAGATTTTCCAGGATGTTTCCTGTGACCTGAGGCTGCTGTGGCTGCTGGGAATCACTACCTGGACCATCAAGTTCCTGTATGGTATAGTATACACGAAGGAAAAAATGTCAGAGTCTGTTATACAAATTGCATTAATATAGCATGTCATAGTGTAGTATGTTGAACATACAGTACCACAGTCTTCTCAAACTAAATCTTCATAAATGGCATAATAAAAACTAGAAAACACAAATTTCCACCAAGATACAATCTAAGTCTGATCTCCACCAAACAGTCTGAGACTGTGTACATTATTATTATTATTATTATTGTTCTGCATGTGTGTCCAAATGTTTAACAAAACACTTTTTAAAGGATGTGGTATTAACCCCAGAAACAAATGATTCAGTTCAGGGTCAGATCAGAGAGGATCCCGCCTGAAAATAAAAATAATCTTGCTAAATCCTGATCTCTTTCGATTGGTTAATGTTTAAGAAGATAGTGGTGGTATTTCACCACAAGAGGGCAGCAGTGTTCAGTGTATGGCATCAGTACAGCTGAACTACAGCAGAGGTTTGTGCTTTCTGAGTGCTTTCTAATTAAAAATGCTAAATAGATTATAAAATGTACAAGAAGAATAAAAATGTGACATTTTATTCTATTTTAATGGCTTTTTCAGGACATTTGACCCGTTTCTTACAATTTCCAGGAGTTTTGCAAAACTGTAAAATAGGTTTTTAAAATTCCATCTCACTCCATAACAGATCATCTATGTAACACAAACACTTCTGCAGCTTCATATTCATTGGATTAAAATTACAAAGGTTGTGTTGACCTTGCCAAAGTCGATTTTGTTTTTCATTCAAAATGAGAAATTATTGACTGACATGGCTTTCGAAATTCTACCTGATGAAAAATAATATGACTATTGAAGCACAGCAAGAGGTAAACTCTTAAATCTCTCAGCCTTGTGTGTCACTAAAGCGTTAGCTGAGATTTCATCGACGTTGGAAAGAAAGAGGAGTGACCCTTCACACATTTTGAAAGCTTTTCATATTTGTCACAACATTTACTTGAACTTTTCTGTTTTTCATGAGACATTTTTCTTATAAAACATAAATCAAACGGAAGACAATTTTTCAGCTATTCTCACAGATCCTTTAAACATGAATGAGGCTGTAAAGCTTCTTCATCTCCCGCCGCCGCTATAAATGCTCCATTTCACAGAAAGTGTTGTGTACTGTGAGATCTGTTGTTCCAGAAACACAGATGGGCTTCAGAGTATCAGCTGAGAAAACACAGACTTCTTCCTCCTGAATGATGTGGAATCATTTCTGATGATATTGAGCATTCACAACCATCTCACATCCTTTCTTAAAATCATCATCTGCAGATTTGTCTGTGTATTTTAGTGAAGGATATTTTCCTATTTCTGAGCTGTTTCTCTCGTTGCTGCTGAGTCTATTTTCTCAGGTTGCCATGGTGACGAGGTTTCAATATTACATAAATAACATGAATAAACAGCCAAAGCATATAATATATCATTAAATTGGGAAATGAGTCATCTGTCTGTGCACACAAATTCAGACTGAAGCAAAACAGCAAATGCCATAATTCTCATATCAAACCTGTTTGTTGTGACTGCGAGACAAAAGATTCTGTGATTAAAACTTTCACCATGAAATGAAAGTTATTTGGAAAATGTCACTGTGCAATAAAAAACTGTTTCAATGCAGTCAGAATAACCTGCGATAAACTCTTTGATTATTTCAATTTTATGGCTGAAATGGATACTTTTAAATGTATACTTTTAATGCCATTTTTAAAATAAATAAACTAATAGTAACATCAAATACTATTCTATAAGTGTCACCTTGGCTTACATATTGTTTCTGCAAAAAAACAACAGTTGAACATGGCAGTTTATTGAGTATATAGCGGTACAAGGCTACTGCAAAGCATTTTGCTTTTAATCAATGTTTGTGGCTGAGAGTGGAGTCAAATAAATATATTTTACTCAACCAGCAATTCTACATAATTATTGTTTAGCATCAAATCTGCAAAGTTCTGGATTTGTCTTTAGCCATTTTTAGTTTTTAAAAGCTTTGAGGATGGGGCATCATTGTAAAAAACCAATTACAAGAAAAAAAAAGTATCAAATCATTGGTAAGATGGTTAGCCACCTAACTATCCCCATTACTGCTAATCTCACCTATAGGAGCAAATCTAGAATGAAGTTCCAGAATGTTCTAAAATCTTTCCTTGTCGTACTGACATTAAAAGAAGAGCCAGCTCTACACTGTCTTCAATACAGCAACTAAACATTGTTTCTCAGATTTCATTCTGTGTTACATTTGGAGAAGATGTTGTGTGTTTGCTTGGGACTCAGCTTTAGCTTTAAGCTGTTAGTACAATGCCGAGTATGTAGCAAAGCAGCAACTTCTGGGGTTAAATGAAGTCAGTGTCCAACTTTACAGTAGAAATAAACATGTTTACATCCTGATACAAAAACTCAGCTCAGACCTTACTGTGCAGAGTTTGCATGTTCTCCCTGTTCTTTCTCTTCGGTCCGGTTTCTTCCCACAGCCCAAACACATGATTATTAGGTTAATAGATGATACTAAATTGACTGTGAGTGGGTTTGTGGATGGTTGTTTGTGTGCTGACCATGTGATACACTGGCGACCGGTCCAGACCTGTGACCCAACTGGATGAGCAGATATGGATGATGACAGTGGGAGGGAGGGGCTTCTTTTAGTAACAAGTGGGTGTCTGCACAGGAGGCTCCTCCCTGTCTCCTCTGTCACATCCAAACATGACCAAACTGCAGACTTCAAAACACCACAAACCAATGGGTGACATCACTGTGTCTACAGACAGTAGACTTTACTTTTAATGTCCTCTGTTTGATCAGTTTAATTAGGTTTCAATACAAAGCCTCATTTTAAGGCTTTAAACAGCTACAGATGAAAACATTAATGTTACGGTACAGCTATAAATACAATAATGCTTTCTGTAACCACTTCAAAATATAGCGGAAACCCTGCATTTATTAATTGGGCTTTTATTGTGAAATATCTGCAGGCACACTATGTTAATTTATCCCAATGTTTTCCCCAGCCTTTACTTGTCCATATTGACCATGACCCTGGATTTTAACTGAATACCAGATTTTATTTAGTTGAGAAAATACAAAAACTGCAAAATATTCAAGAAGAAGAGAATGATTTTTGTTTGTTTATTGTGTATCTCACATAATTTGGTAAAAGTTAGTTATTTACAGTTTAACCAAAATCTTTTTCCCTTGCTTAACTCTAAATGCTTTTGTTGCATAAACCGTCCATCAATCAAATTCTGCTTTCCATCGTCTGTTTATATTTTGGAAACCATCCACGTCAAGTGCTTTACTACAAACTGCAAAAAGAAACATGTCCTTTATTTGAAAAAGCATCACCACTGAACTGCAGCAATTACACGTCCCTATTTGGAAAAACAAATTAGTCGTACATAAATGTAATTTCCAGGAGATGTGATTGTAATATTCTCCTATCCCTCTTCTCTGCTGTTGTTGTGATATGTTTTGAGTTGATTTCTAGTTGTGATGCATTTAATTGTTCATTTGCATGATACTGTCCTCGGGCGTCTCCACTCCTCCGGGACTCAGCTGTACTTATTAACTATCTAGACACTTTCTGAGGGAGCCACCTTCAGACTCTGAGACTGTTGCAGAGCTGCTGTAAATAAATCATTATCTGTGTCGGGAAACAATAAGATGTGTTTCCAGGTCTCACTTGCAACATGATGAGCAGTCATGTGGTCAGTGCTGATTTCATATGGTGTTCTCGTGTTAATATTTGTCTCTCTGTCTCCAGTGCTGGTCCTTCAACCTGCTAACGTCTCTTTGGTTGGATCTTGACCTCTTGACCTCTAGAACTCCTGACTGTCCACCTGCTCTGGCCGTTCTGAACCTCTGGCCAGCTCCCTCCTCTCCCCAACATCAAGCGGTTTGGCCTGCTCTGTAAACCTGCCTGCCCTGCTCAGCTGACCCTCCAGCTTCTTCTATTCACAATAATCTTTGCACATTTAAGTTGTTAAAGGCCTCCTGGTGTCAGTCTGCTTCTGTGGTCTCAAGGCTGAAAGTAAAACAAACTCAGACCAGCCCTGTTCACACTTGGTTTTAAGATGCTTCTTGGGGGATCTGATCACAAGTGCCTGGATGCATGTGTGTTCACACCTATAATTAGAAAGCGTCTTCAAACCATCCTGCTGACCACTTGTGTTCAGATGTCACTATGGCAACGCTGAGGACTGCACAGTTAACAGGTGTACGGGCTGTGCAGCTGTTTCTGGACAGTGTTGCAAATGAGCACAGGGCAAGACCAAGGAGATTTAACACAAGAAAAGCAGCAGCAGCATGTTCTGTTATGCATTAGGATTTACACTACAAAAGTTATGTGCTCACAAACATCCCAGCCCACCTGTGCCTGTGGTTTGAGGGACTGTTCACACCTGTATGTAGCATTGTCCAGTCGTGATCCGATCACCCCAGCTGAATCTTAAAACCAAGTGTGAACAGATACATTGTGACAAATGAACTCCAGGAGGGAGAAAGAGTTGATGTTTATTTCCTGTGGGGTCTCTGCTGCTCTCCTGGCAGCGCTCAGGCTGAGTAAGCTGCTGGTTTATGGAGCAGGGTTGCAGACAAACTGTAACTTGGTGTCCTGCAGAGATGATGCCTCTGTTCGTTCACTCTGTCCTGACACAGCCTGGTGCCACCACTCTGACTTTCCTTCACTAAAGGTGTAGCTTGCTGTACACAGAGTAGAAAAGCTTCTACTTCCAGGAAAAGACATATTGTGGTTGAAATTTCAGCCATCAAGAACCTCCTTAATTTTTGATGAGCTACTTTCAAAACTAAACAATGATGACTTGCAGGAAACTACCAGCATAATGGGGCTGAAATAACACACAATCTTTCTTTTCATTATACAGAAAGTCGAGCGTCTGTCTGGTGACAAAATGAGCCAATAACCAATAATAATTTCTCAATTTTTCACAGTCTGAGGACTATTAAAATGGAATTAAACCATTTATTACACTTTGCTGATCCCATAGAAACACTGCTGGGAATAAAGAGACAGTTAATTAACATGCTTCAGTTTAGAAAAGATCACACACCAATAAGAGTCTGGTGCCTGTGATCAATCAGATCAGAGGCTCTGTCAACCTGAAGCTTTTCTGTCTTCACATGTGTCTTCAGCCTGGACACATGTGCACGTTCACAGTGTGTTTAATACATAAGCCTAAAATTTAACGCAGACTTCAAAAATGTATTCAGTGTTTATGTAATATGTATAATACATCTTATAAAATATGTTTTTGTGGATAAAGTAATATTTTTTATGTAAAAAAAAATTCAGGAAAAGGTATAAAACAAACTCTGATTAATCTGATTGTAGTAGCTAATATTTACTGGTTTGTTGAAAACAAATTAGATTTTCAATGTTCAATGAAGGCATCTGACAAATAATGAGAAAATGTATGTAAAATTACATTAAACCCAACATCCATACATTTTTAACACAAATTTGACAGTTTAATTCATTAAATGAAAATTTTATATTTTTGAAAGGATGAAAAATCTGTAAACAAGTGAAAAAATAGTTCTATTTCTTTATTTTAACTGAATTAATTAGTTTCATTTTACTTAAAGAAATAATAAATAGAACCAACATGCAGTGGTTAGCACTTGTGCCTCACAGCAAGAAGGTTCGGGGTTCGAATCTCAGCTCAGGCCTTTCTGTGTGGAGTTTGCATGTTCTCCCTGTGCATGGTGGGTTTTCTCCGGGTACTCCGGCTTCCTCCCACAGTAGGTGTAGGTGAATTGATCAAACTAAATTGACCATAGGTGTGAGTGTGAATGGTCGTTTGTCTATATGTTAGCCCTGCGATAGGCTGGCAACCTTTTCCAGGGTGACCCCGCCTCCTGCCTGATGACAGCTGGGATAGGCTCCAGCAGACCCCTGAGACCCAAGTGTGGAATAAGTTGGTATAGAAAATGGATGGATGGGTGGGTGGATGCTAACTATGATTATTAGCATTAGTTGTGTCTATCATGAAGCTAGGTCCTACAGTAAAATTAGCCTGTCATGAAGCTAGCTGTGCAGTAACTGCAGTGATTAAAAGTCCCTTCAATCCCGGGTCACTGAGAGCCAGTGACACGGGCCCAGACAAATTACATTAAATAAAATGCTGATGTGTTTGTGCCTTATATGGACAAGGAGATAAATGACATGGCTGCCATGTTTGATGAAAGGCTGCTTCAACATACAGGAAACAGGATGCATCATCATCATCATCATTACCATCATCACTACCATCATAACATTAATTATCCTTATCTGTAGCATCATCCTCATCATCTTCGACATCATCATCATTATTATCATCATGATCATCACCATCATCATTTCCATCATAACATTAATCCATAATTAAATTCAGACTCGTCAGCTGATCTGGTAGTGCTGCCCACTTTTCAGTGACCAGACCTTCAAGTTCCACCTCATCGTCCCTCCACACCTCCCAGTGTACAACTGCAGCTCTGGGATCAGCTGCGAATAT
>OOFC01022698.1:33227-44666 GCA_900323345.1 Pseudochromis fuscus
TTAAATAAAATGCTGATGTGTTTGTGCCTTATATGGACAAGGAGATAAATGACATGGCTGCCATGTTTGATGAAAGGCTGCTTCAACATACAGGAAACAGGATGCATCATCATCATCATCATTATCATTATTACAATCATCTTCATTATCATTATCATTACCCATTACCATGATCATCATCATCACCATCATCATCATCATCATTACCATCATCATTACCATCATCACTACCATCATAACATTAATTATCCTTATCTGTAGCATCATCCTCATCATCTTCGACATCATCATCATTATTATCATCATGATCATCACCATCATCATTAATCCATAATTAAATTCAGACTCGTCAGCTGATCTGGTAGTGCTGCCCACTTTTCAGTGACCAGACCTTCAAGTTCCACCTCATCGTCCCTCCACACCTCCCAGTGTACAACTGCAGCTCTGGGATCAGCTGCGAATATTTAGTGTGCTTCAGTGGCTGCATTCACTTCACCCATTACACTCATATTATTGATGGACACCAAGCAGTAATGTCACAGGCTGCTGATGTCACAAGATGCTGATGTCACAAGATGCTGCTCCACCAGCATAGGTTATTACTCTTAGGTATTTAACAGCTCATTGTAAAGTGAAGAAGATGCAGCTTTAATTGTTACAACATGTGCCTCAGAGTGTGGGACACAGAGGTTTCTGTCGAGACAGCAGCTGGGACAAGGTGTCCTGATCCTCCTGAGGGTCACATACAGTCACTGTCTGTGGGACAAATTCAATAAAAGTCTGTGGGCCTTCATGTCCCTGAATGCAACATGTTTCCCCGCAGATCTGACAACAGTGACATCAGAACCGCAGAGGGAGGCAGTGGAACCACTTGGTTCAATACCAAGAGGACTTCACATTATTAATACATCAGCATCAAACTAGCATCAGCCACTACATTGACTTAAACAACATAATGTTAGCTGCTATGCTAGTCTGAACCAGATAACATCAGCCGCTACATAAGCCTAAACAAGACAATGTCAGCTGCCACACTGGTCTGAACGAAATATATATTAGCCTACATAAGATAACATTAGCCACAATATTTAGCCTAAACAGTCAGTTGTTACGTTAGCTTGAATGAGATGACATCAGTCACTCGGGTTAGCTTGAATTATATAGTGTCAGCCACTACATTAACTTGAATTATATAGCATCAGCCACTATGTTAGCTGAAATGAAATAAAGTCAGCTACTATGTTACCTTCAGTGATATTGCATCAGCCGTTACGATAGCTTGAATGACATAGAGTCAGTAACTATTTTAGCTTGAATGATATAGCATTAGCTATTATGTTACCTTGAATGAAATAGGATCAACTGCTATGTTAGCTTGAATGTGACAGAGTTAATCACTACGTTAGCTTTAATGAGATAGAGTCCGTCCCTACATTAGCATAAATGAAAATGCATAAGCCGCTACGTTAGCCTAAACAAGACAATGTCAGCCACTACATTAGTCTGAATGAGATGCCAGCCACTGAATTAGTCTAAACAAGATAGCATTAGCCACAAAATTAGCCTAAAAGCAATTAGTTGTTATGTTAGCTTCAATGAGATGACATCAGTCACTAGGCTAGCTTGAACGAGATAGCATCAGCTGCTATGCTATCTAGAAAGAGATAGAGTCCCTCACTATTTTAGCTTGAATGATACAGCGTCAACCCCTACATGAGCTTGAATGAAATAGAGTCAGTGGCTACATTAGCTGTGAGGAATGTTCACAAAGTGCTGAGACCCTGAGTTCGCTCAACCATTTAACATCTGAGCCTCCAAAGCCTCATCCATCTGGACTTTTTATGGATATTTTGATTTCAGATTCAAATGTAACATGCAAAATGTAACATTCATGTGCAATTGCAGTGTTTTTGTTCACTAAACTCTAAAATCCAATTCTGTTTTTGTCTTTTTCTTCTATTTTTGCTTCATCGTCACTGTGAGAGTGAGTGGTGAGTGATTGGTGGGAGCGTCAGGGAGGGGACAGGAGGCTAGCAGAGAGGAGGACAGTGTGGTGGGGGGGAGCCAGGCAGACACCACGGTGGTCTGGAGAAGTGGAGAAGCACTCAGGGCTGAGGCAGGTGCTGTTTGCATGCCGGGTTCCAGGCTCCTAACGGGCGTGGAGGGTGAGGTTCCGGATCAGGCAGGGCCAGTGTGCACAGTGAGGGCTGGGTTGTAGGAGTGCTGCGCTGGGCAAGGCACCGCTTGTGTTCCGGCGCCCCCTGCCACACCTAAAGCCACTGGCGTGAGAATCAGCTGGTCTCTTCACTTCCACCGGTGAGACGAACTGGACCAGTCCTGCAGCTCAGACTGCAGGGGAGGGTCTTAGATCCCCCCTCCCCGGAGCTAAGTAGCAGATTTTAAATAAACTTGTCCAGTGTTGTACCTGAACAAGTTCAGTGAACACTCGTTCATGAACTCGTTCATATTTTGGGTGAACGTGAACTGAACGTGCTGCATTTCTACCTGATGAACGTTACTGTGAGTGCGCTCATTGTGGCGTCTGAACGGCGCTCTCTCACAGTTTAACTTTGTTTCAGAGAGGACAGATTTCCATGGAGCCTTACAGGAGAAAACCAGGCTAAAGCACAACGTAAACAGGCCTTAATATGTTGGTGAAAACACCCAATCTGGCAACAGCAGCCACCACAGAGTTGCACCGCCACATGCGTCATCAACATGCGAAGCATCGCAGCAACAACAGAAGACAGCAGCTGCCTCAGACTCTTCCTCCATGATTAATACTTCATCTCCATATGATTCCTTATTAGAGGAATTATTGGCTGCCCTCTCCCCTCCCTGTCGGACATCTACACCACCCGGTGCCTGAGCAGAGCTCAGAACATCATTAAGGACAGCACACACCCTGGTTGCTCTCTGGCAGGTGCTACAGGTGCATCACGGCACGGACAAACAGGCTGAAAAACAGCTTCTTCCCCAGAGCCATCGTCATGCTGAACTCTCACACACACCTACCTCTACCATCAACAACTGTAGACTCACTCTGAGCACTTTATCTTGACCGGTATACCTCACCCTCCTGGACAATATACTGCACTGTTTAAGTCCTGTACAATCCATCCTATTTCAGTTTGACTTTTTATGCATATTTATCCTAGAGCTTTCTTTTTATCTTGTATATAGCTTTCTTATCTGTATATACTGCACATTTTGCACTGTGCGTTTGCACTTGAAAGGGGAAGCAACCCAATCTCGTTGTACTCTGAGTATAATGACAATAAAGGTATTCGTATTCGTACTGAATGGGAAACATCTGAAGAAGGTGCAGATGTTTAAAAGTCAAGTCCTGTAGAAAAAAACACAAAACAAAATTTATTCCTCCAAAAATTAAATTTTCAGTAACAGTGAATGTTGGAAGTAGTTATATTTCATTCACATTGGCAAGAAATATCCTGAATAATAAATGAGGAAATGGATGAATATCTCTGTAAAGTACTTTTCACTGTCAGCAAGGAAGATGTAACACAGAAATGGCTGCAGACAAACCCATCAAAGGACAATTCAAGTAATTTAAAAAAATATATATAATGAAGAAATTTGTCTTAAGAAAACCATATGGCCAATTTGTAACGTCCTGGACTATAAATCCACCCACTGAGCACATACAGTTCATTCGAGAACCACCACACTAACTCTGAGAAGGACCTTTCTGTCCTTCAGATCTTGGCTGTGTGGACTCCACAGCAGGTTGGAGATTCTGCTCCATGTCGACATGATTGCATCTCATAATTTCTATCAGCTGCACATTGATGCTGTGAATCTGCTGTCCTACCACACTGTAAAGTCCACTGAGCTTCCTGTCATGTGATGATTGGTGGCCCGGTGCATTATCTTGCTGGTAAATTGTGGCTATAAATGGATGAATATGGTTAGATAGGATGGGGCATTCAATCCATGATCGATTGGTACTAATGGTGCAATCGAGTGTGTCAGGGAAACAACAGCATTACACCACCACCAGCAGCAGCCTGGACTGTTGACGCAAGGTGTGTTGAGAGCATGGATTCATGCTGTTGATGCCAACTTGTGAGCCTACCATCTGCAGCTTTACCAGGCAACGTTATTTCAGTCTGCAGCTGCTCGTGAGCTTGTGCCGACTACAGACTCACATTTCTGTTCTTGGCTGACTGGCGTGGAACCCGCCATGGTCTTCTGCTGTTTGACGTGTTGTGCATTTTAATGGGTTTTCTGCTTTCCAAAGAGTAGATATCTGAATTACCGTAGCCTGTCTGTCAGTTCTGGCCAGTCATTAGTGTTTTTCACAGTATTCTTTAAATATCTGATATTTTCAAAATGCCTGTTTGGCATCACATGATGGTTGAAGTGACACCCCCTCCAAACACTGATGTTTGACTGCATATAGAATAGACAACATGACATCATCCATTGGTTTGTGGACCTTTAAAGCCAGGAGTTTAGTATGTAAATATTGCCATGTTGGTGATTTGGAGCCAGAAATGACCATATACAGATATGAAGGGAGGCGTGAGGAAGCGGGTCTAGCCCTCGAACCCAAGGTCACTGCCCAACAAGTAGGAAACTTCAGTGCTGCTTAAATTGGAGATCAGACCTGTTGATCAAACTAACCACACCCCTTAATATTTGTGTTTTTGAAGCCTAACATCTACTGAATGATGAAATGGTTTGATGATGATGAGTGATGATGTATTAACTTTAGTTGATGACATCAGAATGACTTGTGGAAAAAGCTTATTGACTATTTTATGATGCAAAATTACCGTCGGGAGCATTTGCCTCCTTTTTGAGCCCTGGTTGTTTTGTCAATTTTAATATACAGTCCATATGTTTGACCTGTATCTGCACTGCTGCCATGAGACTGGTTAATTGTATAACTGTGTAAATAAGCAGATGTACAAGTGTGTACAACAATATGCTGAAACCAGTAGATTTTCTATACAATATTGATGTGCTTGAGGTATTTAAAGTTTTCTGTTGCTCTATGACATTGATTTGTTGAATAAACAAAAATTAATGAGATTTTAACTCATCTTTAGCATGTTATAAAAGATACTGAATGTATTTTTCATTTACCTTCTCCCACCACCATCAATGTACCTGGTTGTGTCACTGGAAAACACTGTTCCCATGTAAGTGTCATGTTGCTCATGTTGTTGAAAAGGAAACATATCATACACGTCAAGAGCTTGGAGGGGGGGGTGGGGGGAGGCTGGGAGACTGAGATGATCCTCAGATGAGATGCCAAGGAGCATCTGACATCACACCCGGGCCCACACATATAAATACTGTATGAGACGGTACTTAAGCCAAGAGAGCAGCAGCTATGTTCCAGACGGGGTGTCTCCATCATGCTTGTGCTTTCTCGCACATACACATTACCACAGTACTGCAAGCCTGTTGAAAGCGAAAAAAAAAAAACCCAACAACCTATCACATCTTTACCTCTTTGCAGTTTTTTATGCTATAGCCAGTTCTACATACGATGTCCATGCATCCGTCAGTTGATTGACGATTGAATGACACTTCTGCTACAGTGAGTCTGTTTTAGTAACACAACACAGACCCACGAAGAAAAAGAAAAAGACTTGTACTAAAGCATTTTTCACAATTTCCCCTTAAAATTTTATTAACTTAGACATTTTTTGATCCAAAGAAGACAAACACTGTAATTGCTCTCATTAGTTTTAAGCCCTGATAGTGATAAATTCTCATCTAAAGAGTCCCAAGAGGTGGTATAGCGAGGGCAGGTGGAGACTGCAGGTGGACGCCATGAATGGCGGATTGAATGCAGCAGCAACACGTCGGAGGTGTTAGAGGAAGAATCCTGGGGTTATTGCGTTGGTCACTTGTTGGCGGGCTGGGCTGCGATGTAAAGCGCCACCAGACAGTAGGCGACACCTCCTACGGTGAGAGCCATGGTGGTGCGGTACAGTAGCCTGTCGGGAAGACCGCGTTTCAGATGAACGGGGAGGCCGTCTGACGCCTGAATCGAGGAGGGAAGAAGAGGGAGCAGGGGAGGGCGAGAGCAAGAAGAGGGGGGGGAAAAATTAAGAAAATTAATGAACGTACAGAGTGCAGAAAATTCTCAGCCTTTAAACCTCTCTGGTAAAAACATGCATGAGACAAGGGTACATGTTTTTTTGAAATACACTTTTTAGTGTTGTAATCAGAAATCTAATGTTCTACATAAACATGAAAAATCTGATTGAACGACTAAAACTTATATTTAAAAAAAATGAATTCCTTCAGTGTTTAATTTGCGTGGGGGAAGCTAATTTTTTATTCAAGTGTTTCACTGGGACCCTTACTTTGAAAAAAAAACCCAACACAACACTCTTGCAATTAGAAAATTACAGCCGTTCATTTATTTAAGTGATTGCTCTGCCCAACTTCAGCTTCCCTAATTATCTCTGTTACTGCCTCTTGAGTGGTGAATACTGCTGGAGCTGGGAGGTGGAGGAGGGTGAGGCAGAAGGCCATTAAGAACAGAGAGTGAAACAAACATCAGTCATCACCTAATGCTAATAAAGCTTCACGGGTTTGACTGATACAGCTGGCTGGTCATGAACCCTCACTCGGGATGCTGCTTCCTGTTGAGATGTTTTCAGTCTGAATTACCTGGAACATCCTCTGGAGGTCTGGAACCCGATTCGTGCCCATGAACTCCACCGTACTCCCTCCTTCTGACACCATCTTTGTGGGTGTAGCGAAGATCATGGTGGGAGACTCTGCTGGCAGGCCCGGCTTCAGCCCCTGAACGAACACAACCAAATGTAACAATGAAGCACAGTGTCATATTTTGTCTACAATATGCAGGTACATCAATAGCGCCTATAAAGGAACCACCTCTGCCTTGTTCATGTTTTATGGCTTTCACAAACCCAGAGTTACACTCACAGTGAATATAACTCGGATTTTCTTTTTCTCCACAAACTTCATTTTTTACATTCAACAGTTACATAACCCACTCTACTTCTCTGCCCACCCGATCCAGCCCTGTGGGTGCGAGACCTGGTCAGAAACATCAACAAAAACTAAAAAGATGAGTTAAAAAAAAAAGAAAAATGAATGAAGAAATAAATTTAAAAAAGGGAAACACCAGGGAGGGAATGGGGATGTGTGGTAATCAGCCACCCTCAGCAGCACGATTAAGGCACCAGAGTCATGAATTTTATTTACTGAGCTCATCGCAGCAGCATAAATACAAGTGATTACACGAGCGCTTGATTGATCTCATCTTAAGAAGTTATGGCTCCACTCGTGGGACTGTTTTAAGTGCCAGTTCAGATTATTAAAGTGCACCTCAAGTAGCCATTCAACATTACATACTACAGTGTATTGACATCGAGGCTTATTTTGTAGTAACTACAAATCATAGCACAGCATAATGTCGAGGCTCTTCACCTAAAGCAGCCACACTTGTACACTAGACCCACATTTCTACAGGCAGTCTGACCTATGAAAATATATATATATATATTTTTTTTTAGTGTTGACTTGCTGCATGGTTATTTCCCCGTTAGCAACCCTTAATTCTCAATTACAATTAAAAAACACTTGAATGAGTCTGAGGCAATTATTCTTACTTTGATTCTTAATGAAGAGGAATTGAAGGAGCCTCTTCAACCAAGTCCAGTTGCTCTGATTCAATGCTACTTGGATAAACATGATCTAAAAAAATCTTTAGACATTTCATAATGCTGTTTTAAATTCTGGGATGCACATATTGAAAGAAAACCAGAGGCACACTGCGGCGGTAATGAAGTCCTCCTTGGTACCTTCTCACATGGAGGTAGCTTCTCACCCACCTTGCTTGTGAAAGTTGCTGGGGGACCTATTACCTTGTTAGAGCATGTGGAGGCAGATAGTGAGGGAGCGGGGAAATTAAATCTGACATATGAAAAATGCAGAGGCACTGAAAGCAGATTATTTTGGCTTGCCATTTAAAGGGAGGCCTTCGCTTAAGGTGTTCACTGCAGGGGCTCATCTTTGTGGATTAGAGCACAGATATAGAGATGATTCCTCTCCTTTCTTTCTACAGCTTCTCTGAGGTTAAAGTGGAAACTTGAACATTGCTGGAAGCTGTGATGGCTAAATGTCAGTGTTGGTGTCTGTCATTCTGTCAGTACTTGTTTTTTTTTTTTGGTGTGGACTTTCATCGACCTGCTTCTATTGATCTTCCAAGTGTGAGCCAACAGAGGACACTCTGAAAGGACAGATGGAGTTCAGGTCATGTGACCGGCTTTCGGGGTGACAAATATTCAGTTAGTGAGAAAAGCTGCAAGCTTACAACTGGAACTGTAGAAAGAAATGGTGACAACAGTTTCTACAAGGCCTGTTACTCTACGTGGGGGATCAGCAGTGATGTTTGGAGGTTTTTTTTCCACTGTTCATAGGCAGCTAGTGTTTTACAGGCATGGAGGAATCACAGAACTGTATGATGTTTACCACTTAATTATTTTAATTTATTCAGAAAAAATTAATGAAACTTTGTACAAGGATTATATCCAAGCAGAGAAGTCATAGTGAGAGCTTCTGAATTTAGGTTAAAAAAAAGATAAAGCAGTTCAGACAACACATCTCACCAGCAGTGTATGTTATAAACAGCGGCCTGGTTTATCTACATTTAATTAGAAGAACTGTTGTTGACACAAATTGGTTCTGGTCAAATGAGCTGAACTATGTTATGTTATGTGCAATTCATCAAGTAATTTCATTAGACTTGACTTCAGCACCATGCCTGCCTCGCTTCACACTGGTGTTACATCGTTATTAAAAGTAATTACCAAAGATTGGGTGTAAACGATAAAAGGAAAACAAAGAAAAGGAGGCACACTGTGTTTTTAATCTCCTCATGTTGAATCATTTTGTAATGTATTCTATCTAAAAAGAAGATGGAAGTATTTAATTAGAGCTGCAATGATCAAATCAAGTTTTAGACTCACAAAAAAAGAATCTGCAACAATTTTGATAACTGACTAATCTTTTCAGTCATTATTTTAAATTTATATATTTTTTTAAATAATTACTTTTGTTTCTTTGGTGTCACCATACAATGTTTTTCTTTGCCATAGTAAAATTAATTATCTTGGGTTGTGGAGTGTTGGTCAGACAAAATCACAGCCCATGTCATCTTGCTGTAGAAAATTCAAAGAAGAATTTTAACTATTTTCTGACATTTTATAAACAAAAATTAATTCTGCAAATGAATTTGTAATGAATATGATTGTTAGGTGCATCAATATATTTCATTTATCAGTTTCCCAGCAATTAAACAATACTCTGGGACAAGTAAAATTACTTAATTCACAAGCATAATAAGCAGTACCCATTATGAAGACAGTCATGCTTGAAGACACCAGTAATACTCATCCCATCTGCAGTCTAGTACAACAGCCCTGCTGTAAATCCTACAAAGACATTTTGGAGAATGTAGTTTCTGGTGTTGCTGAAGTATACTGGATTAAATAAAAAAGGTGTTTGTTATTTAGTCTACCCTCACCGATATAAATCATTTTGACAAAACAGCAGAAACACCTGTCAGTGCAACACAAAAACAGCAGGACTGTTAATTTAAGCTATTCTAAACACCATAGACCTATTTCATATGACTTGTAGTGTATTAAAATGGAAAATACACTGTAGAAAGCTGTAAAAAAATATATAATAATAATAATAATAATAATAAAGTTTATCACAGCATCTCTACCACTTGCTACTGTTTGATTATCAGCTGAGAGAGACTTTTTTCTCTGACACCTCAAATGACTCCTGCACTCTGCCAGGTCTCTGTGCCTTTGCTGGCACATAACAAATGGCACAATGCCACAGCAAAATGAAGCACATAAATGATTTTGTCTGACTGAACTTCTTGTTGTAATGCTGTATATATGGAACTGTTCTTATAGATTTCTTGTGAAGGAGATCTCACTGAGACTTCCTATATATCTAAAACATAGTGATTCAAGTTGTAAATCTTAATCTGAAAAGAATCTTCCTCAAAATAGGAGTGAATTATAGAGTTAAAAGTAGAAAGTTGGACTGCATGTGAGGTCATTTACATGGTTACATTCAAATAGGATTGTTTTGCCTCACAAGCTAAATGTGATTTCCAGACGTAGACACAGAAAAGCCTCAAGGTAGTTTAGCACACAATCACAGCACAACAAAGACTGTGCAGTATTAAAAGGTGACAGAGGTGCCATATTAAAGGTCACTCCTGGCAGATGCTGTAAGAGGCCATTGAATTTTGAAATTGGCTGTAAAATCACACAAAGGCCAGATTTACAGATTGGAAATAACCTTTCAGAATAAAGGTTATGAAAAAGGTTATGGCATAAAACCGCGATGAAAAGGGGGGAAAGCACAGTAAAAAGAAATTTAAAAGACAGGCAAGAGCCTCTCAAGGGTTTTACTGACCGTTTCCCATGGTTACATTACTCTGTAAAACATAACACTGAAAGTCTATGGACTTGCTGGGATTGATCGTTGTTAACCTTTGTCAGTTTAACTACCGTGAAATAGGAAACGACTGCTAATATCAAGTTTTTTTAATCGAGCCACTAACATCTGTATATATATTATATTACAATGACTCTGTTAATCTCCTGAATGTAGTTTTAAGCCCTTGTCACTTAAGGAGAGACAATACTGCTTCGTTAGTGCACACTTCGATATCAAGGTCATCCCCGACGGTTACCGACTCGATTTCTGACCGACACACCGCTTCCCGGTCTCACCTGAGGGCTGTAGGCGGTCGTAGGAGCAGACCCCGTCAGTTTCTGGGTAAAACCGCTGAACTTGTAGTACATTTTACTGCTGAAGGAAGATGAAATGTTCTATCCACAACAAAAATCACCTGGTAAGGACCTCTCTGCTGCGACCGTCGCCGTAAAGTGACGTCACAGTGAACTGGCTTAACACTGCCTGTTTAAAATTCAAGTGGAGGCGTCAAGGAAGCTGTTTTTGAAACTTTTCTTTTCTCTCTCTCTCTTTCTTTAATATTCTCGAAAAACACAAGTCATGGCTACAAAAAATCCCAACAAATAAAACAAATAAAAATATTTAAAAAATAAAAATAAAAACAGTTTTTACAACTTTCCTATTAAGTGAAGATTTAATCTTCTGCAACTACTATTCATATACTTTATTAAAACACTCTCTTGCGTGGTGAGAGTTTGTTAATAACAAACTTACACTTATGAATACAAAACTTTTTTCTATGAATTTTAATTTGCTGTAACAATGCCAAAATATAGATGCACGATAGTTTCACAATGTTTAAAGAGCATGACACATTGACATCATTCTTAAATCTTTGAGATACCCATTTTGTAAACTACACAAACACAAGCTGAGGGAATAAAAACTTTATTTCATATAAAAAAAAAAAAAAGTTAA